>JAVTVY010044485.1:0-22004 GCA_036873755.1 Hanleya hanleyi | reverse complement strand
GACCCAGCTGAGATCATCTAGAAGGAAGTCAGTTTCTGAAGAACAGAAGCAAATTTCAGTTAGGAGTACACCCTATCCCGGTGTTAGGCCTTCATTGGTGATTATAGAATCCACGGCCGGTCAAACTGACTTATTTCTACCTTCTGAGATGCCTATTATCATATAATATATGTAATAATAATAATATGACTGAGATGAGATGAGATGAGATGAGTTGATACAGCAAGATGGCTGTCTTGCTGCGATGGTGACAATTTGCCGCCCCCCCCCTCTTTTTCTGAAATTACTCACAATGTGCTGGGTAGCCACAGTGGCCCAAGCGTGGTCACACTATTGATTGCACTGTCATATCCCTCAGACAGATATTAGTGAACGTGGAGTTAATTGTTCAGGCATAAGACAGGATAATGTCATGGAGGGGTCAGTTCTTCCATACAGGCCATGACGCAGCGATGGCACGAAACACATTAGAAGAAGCAGAAGACAGTAGTGGGGCGTCAATGGTATATCTACCTTCTGCCAATTGATAAGACTATTTTATGGTCTTCTTCAACTACATGTCAAGCCTTGCTGATAGGCGAAGGGACAGAATAACCGTAGCCGAGAGCCGCGAACGGATCGGCACGAGTAAGATAGTGGCGGATGGCTCGAACAGGACATAGCAGAAGATCGTCCTCGAGTCCATGTACAAAGTCTGACAACGCAGGAATGGTGTACGACGTTGAGCGCACGGACCTGAACAAACAGACTCATTTTGGCGATAAATTCAGGAATGGGCCGAAAAGAAATGCAAGACCGATCCGCTGTCCAGGACATAGAAGATCTTTCAAGAGCATGAAGTATAGACAGTCTGGACGCCAAAGCAAACGCCGCCACGACGGCCGTCTTATAAGACACAGTTTTTATAGACGCGGACTCTAAGGGTTCAAAAGGTGGTATAATCAGAGCACACAGAACCACACCGATATCCCATCTCGGTAACAGTTGGCGAGAACAACGCGACTGTAATGCGAAGGCGTGAATAAGAGCAGAGATATTATCGTTAAGGCTAATGTCGGAACCCAAGGTAAGACGTAACACCCTATTCAATTCATGCCAGAGCAGATCGACAGCCTTCCATGGTGCTAATATGAAACTCCCTATCCTGGTGAAGGTGAAGGATGAAGTCAATTACGAGGGAAATAGAGTCGGGAACGATCACGTCCTCGGCACCAGGACAAATATAGGAACGTAGTGAGTAAGATCCTACATATAATAAACAACCTTAAGGTTGACGACAGAACCATAATGTCAAAGTCTAACCATTGGTGTAACGGTTAATATAGGAATAAAGTACTTGATGGAGAAAGTCGGAAAAACTGTCCCACAAGTACACCACGAAGACATTGTGTTGATCAAGCACAATCCTAAGGTAAATGGATCTCAACATAATGTTAGTGTGATAAAGTCAACATGGCTCTGTGTTAACACTGTGCTGAATTCAATTAAAGGCGACTAGTCCGTCATTCACAATCCCGCCGTCGTCCTCAGAGAATATCCATGTCCATAATCCAAAGACCTATTCCAAATAACAGTATTTAACCAAATACTACTGATTCCAATACAATTTTGATATTCTGAACTCCAGACTGGAAACAGCAAGGTCTGGACAGAACTCTCTTCATAGAGTAAAGACGAACCTAAGTAAATCACATTGTGAAAAACCCGAGAGGAATTGATACAAGTGGAAAGTTGACGCCAAACGAACGGACTTCACCTCCCACCGACGATCGACGATGGAGAATCAAAGGAAATGCCGATGAATGGATATAAAATATGCAACTCGCAAATGAAGAAATGACGTGACAAACGGCGTTATGGCGCACCGGAAACGTCTAACCGATGTAATAGAATGACGCACAGGCGTATGAGAGACACATGACGGTGTAATGAACATGTCGTCAAGGTGTAATAGGAAAGCGTAATGTGAAAGATGCGAGAAACGTTGTATATGATAAACAACGTAGTGATTTCCTCATTCACAACAACTTAATGTATATACATGCTCATCATGGAGCAGGATACAACTTATAAAAGCACACGACGTAACAGAAGGGCGTTGCAAACAATAACCCCGAAGTCGATTATAATAATTTTCCTTCTCTTTAAACGCAGTAGAGATGAACATATTAAATGTTTGTAGCGTTAATCACCAAATGTAAGCTCAATGAGATAAATGGGATTATGGATCTTTGTGTCAGTGAACATGAATAATGTGTCAATGAAGATGGTTACATTATTACCTCTCCCGATGTAATTTGACCCCTGTACATGAAATACAGTACTGGAGCTTATATGGAGAGAATATAAAACATTCACAACAATGTTACTATTAATAACCAATAGTCACACAACCGACATCCAGAACAAAAATTTTCCAGGTAATGAAGAAAGATCCTTAAAGAATTTTTAAATTCCCGAAGAGAGGAAATACATTTAAGTCTCTCGCCGGCAGGAAAGTGAGGTTATTCAAGAATTTATAATTTGAAATGACCTAGCACGAACAATTTGTCGAGAAGAAGAGTAAGAACATTACTAAAAAAGCAGTTTGATGCTCCAGTAGACTGTACCGGTAATACATACCTGGTAGAAAGAAACCATAGAAGACTTCACGACTCACGTGTCACTAGGCTTGATCCTTGGCCGGCTAATACCTTCCCACTCACGCTAGTAATTTTAAATTTTCTCATATGGAAGAAATTAAAATTAGTGCATAACTCCATCTGAATTATAAGCGTAATACAGTATACAGATAGAACCAACTTGGTGTGAAATAAAACAAGCAATGTAATCATCAGACAATTGTGTTTCAAGAAAATCACACTTCCACATAGTGGGTGAATAGATTTACTCACTCACGTAAACCAGCATAAGTGGGTGAATAGGTTTACTCACTCACGTAAACCAGCACGTGATCTCATTGTTGTTCGACACACCCTTAATTACATAAAGAGATCAGTAAAGAAGCTCATTAAGATGCGACACAGGGTCGAAGTAAACAGGGTTGAGTTGTGGTTACGTAACACAAATGCAACAATCATGCTTCATATTCAAGTCAGCATGAAAGACATAAAACCTCTGTAAGGTCTCTCTTGAATACAGGATATCAAAATCATACGTAATAAAACTTGATATCACAAGAGATTACATTTTGGTAGGACCAAGGAACTGAATGTATGAAAGTGAACCCACCAAAATTGCAAGTCCGAACAGACGCAACAACAACAACATGAAAATTTGACGGCTGCAAATAAAGTATCCGATCTCTCCGGCGGGAAGAAACGAAAAACCCCCGCCGATGAGGATACTATTTACAACCCTACTTGAGATATACACAAACTCAATGCATAAAATTCATGAATCAACGAAACCAAACTTGATCGTTTATTGTAGAGATCACCATCGGCCTTCAAATCTCAGCACTAAAAGGCAGACTTACAGAAATGCCGGGAACTAAGTACAAATCTGTCCCAAATTGAGCAATAATGAGGTCGCGAGAGCCCGTAAAAACCCACAACAAACACAGCGGGTCGAACTCATTATTCGTGTGAAGACGTGATGTTGAATACACATTGTCTCCATCACGCAAGACTGTGTTATCAGATAAGCCCGAGATTAATATTGACTTTAGAAAATATATCGGGTAATAATTTCAAGATATAAGAACTTTGAAAAACTCCGACAAGAGCCAATTAACTTCGCGACGTACGTCCGAAGACAATAAACACATGGCAGATGGAAAAACAGACCATGTGAAGTCTGCAAATTTGCCCAAACAAAATTTTGACAAGACAGAAATGTGAAAGAAAACTATCCCCAAAATATTAAATTTAATCACCATCGAACCATTGACAAAACTGACATAGGTGAGACAACATACGGCGAGGAAGCATTCCTTCGTCTGACATTTAATACGAGGGTTATTCGAAGTAGACGGCATATCCGGCAGCAACGCTAAAAGCGCATCCAAATTATCCGAAAAACCATCATTGACGTATGTTCCTAACTTTACACTGAAGAAAAGGAATCACAGATGAACTCGACGAGACCGGTGTAGGAGAACGTCGAGTCGAAGTACGAGAACGGCATACCGGAGAACGGGAGGGCCGAAAAATAGAACTAGAATTCCCGGTCTAATTCTCACCGATTTCGTAAGCAGTATGCACTATTTTAATAAGCAATAATCGTCGACAGATTGGATATTTAATGATGGAAATTGATTGAAATATCAAACATTTATAAACAATGTTTCTATCTGTTACCAAATCAACCGGTCTCAATCCACCATTATATCAGTTTGACCTCATACCCGATAATAGTCTAGTTGATAATATTTGAAGAGATGAAAATAATGGTTTGTCTTTTAGATCATCACTTGTGACCATCCTCGTCAATGTGAATACTTTCAGTATATTTCCAATACAAATTAAACATTTATAAACAATGTTTCTATTTGTTACCCCAACTCAATCCTAAAATTGAAGTCCCGTAACATGTCATTTCGCTATTATAGAATCGCTGATTCATCGATAAACGAAACCGCAAGAGCAATTTTGACACTCAATGGTAGGTCTGAATAACCCACCATAAAACGAGAAACGGATTTAGAACTGCGTTATGAATTAACCCGCAAAGGAGAAACAGACAAGACACGTTTATTCCGTTTAGGTAACGGAGTGTGAAAACAAAAAGACAAAGGAGAGGTCGAGCATGATATGCGAACCCACTGCATTTCATTGTCCGACGAGAACAATGGATTGCTAAGGCACGGCAGGTTAGAGCAGTCTTTGTCGAAGTAGACAAAGGAACCGGTTTGACTGCATACATAGCCAAACCTATACATGTAGGCTGTCTAACTAGACGTAGAACCGTCCCGCTAGTATATTTATAGAGGCGGGCAAGTTCTGATTACTAAGACCATGGGAAACATTTATATAATTGCAACGATAACTTCGTTAGCTTTCAGGTCAATTACAAGCAATTCCCAACAGACGTCTGTCGACTTCCGAAAGAAACGGGTCGCCAGACGCCTGCAAAGGTAAGCCCGTCTAGCCTGGGCGAAATTTCCCCACGCTAACGGGTCTCTAATATACACTCGACGAACTTCGCCGATAACACAACTCTTTACAAGAAAACCAAACCGTGTGGGCGTCCAAACTGGACCACCATTTCACACACGAATTACATGCATTAGATATCGGAATCTCAGACATAACTAATGAAAGAATTTCCGACAATAATGAAAGAATTTCCGACAAGAAATAACACAAGTCAAAACCGATAAGGATACTGAGGGTCGTTACAACAACAACCCAGGTTGTATAAACACTTCCTTCCTGATGTGTACTGGTCGAGGTACAACAGAGAATAGAGAGCGAGTATGGCTGCTGCAGAGTCTATATAGTAATCCTGCTGGAATGGGATGGGAGAGCTCTCCTAGGGGCGGACAACTCTCCGCTAGGGGAGCTAACTTTTAGTTTTAACTTCCATTTTCTACGTTGTATCATCTTCCTGACGGAGATTAATAGGCATGAATTGAAACAGGTTTAAGATTTGGGCTACAAATAACAACCTTTATACCTGCAAACGTGAAGAACCCTCATTTCCTCAACCTGTGTACATAAGCCACCACCACGTTGTTAATAATATCAACAACAACCTAACACAGATTACCTGTAAGCATTAACAAGGTCCACACAGACCTGGTAGCTGAGACAACGATCAGGCTGACATTCGTTAATGTTAGTTTCACAGTCGACACCTGTGTATCCAGGTACACACATGCATTCATACCCGTTCACGTTTACGTCGGAACACGTGCCGCCATTTTGACAAGGTCTGGTTGCACACTCATCGATATCGATGTTGCAGTCTTGACCAGTATATCCTGTGTGGAAGATTAATTGACAATTATAGTTCCATTTTTAAGCATCTCTAATCTATCATTAAAAACTATTTTGGATTTATTAATGAATGACCACCTTAGTGAATATTTTAATGCAAAGATTTTCCGATGTTTTGTTTTAGACCATCAGTCAAAAATATCAAGCGACATAGTGAACAGAATTCCCAAAGTGGGCGGATTTCACACAGTGGGTGAAGTTCACACATGACTGAAGAACATGTGTGATAATGGCCAAGCTGGAAATCATTCCCACGATTCTATCATCCACAAAGATATAGGCAAAGTTTGGAGAGAACATTTTCATTGATGTTTATTCCTTGCCCTGGAGGTATTGTCTAAAGCTGGACATCGAAAAAAAATTCGCGAAGATATGAACAGTAGTATGAACATATTATTTTTTATCATTTAGTAAGTGATCGTGTAACAGTATTTTCGTTATTTTGGGATCACACTATCTTAGAAAAGCACAGTTTCTAGTGCTGAAAAATTGGTCGAGTCCCGTGCGGGATTCGAACCAGCGACCCCAGATTCAGGCACACAAGACGATCATCAGAGGGGTACTGTATGCTCGCTTTCAAGACTACCGGTCTGCTACCTTCTATTTTTGTGGGAGGCCCATTGGCCGAGTGGTTTAGATCGCCAACATACAGTGCTGGCCATTTAGGTGTCTGACTCTGGGGTCGCTGGTTCGAATCCCGCACGGGACTCAACCAATTTTTCAGCACTAGAATTTGTGCTATTCTAAGATAGTGTAATCCCAAAATAACGAAAATACTGTTAGTAGTATGAACTCCTAAACCAATATTTGTCAGGGTTATAGATTACCCTAATTCGGGCACAACCTCTGTTCGGTGTGGCAGGAAAAGGCGCACAAAATTAATAAAAACCTGAATTCTGGCTAAATTGGTAGGCTTGGACTCAAATATGATGCCTAGTTGAGGAGGAATCTCCATGAGATGAACAAGGATTCTCAATGCAAGAATAATATTTAAATTTTTTTTTTTTTTTTTTTGCTCTCTAATTTGGGCGCATCCTAATTTGGGCACAAAATTTAACGTTGTATCAAGGGAGCAAGTGAAACATTATACATGTACAAAGAGGACGGAACATAGATCATATATGAACAAGCTTACCCTCTGGACATGTACACCTATAAGCATTGACCAGGTTCACACAGACCGCGTCATGTTTGCAGGGACGAGAGGCACATTCGTCGATGTCATTCTCGCAGTGTTCACCGATGTAGCCAGGCTTGCAGAAACAGGTATACCCACCTACCAAATATACAACAATTAATGGAATGCTGCAAACTATTTAGAAAATGTTACATGGCAAATATTAAATTATCTGAAGTTGCTAAGAACATTCGAAAGGAAACAGTTCATAAGTCCACCCCGTACTCCACCAGAGCACTGCTTTTCCACTTTATTACCATAAGCTTAATCATTATGTTCAACATTTGTATATTATCAATTTCCAATTACTTTCTGTTCACATGGCGAAAGCCCGAGCAGGAGGGTAAAAAGCTTGTGCATTAAGTTGTGTTTACGAGAAGCTCAGAGTTTGTAGTATAATTGACAATTTTAATATTTAATTCCTAATTCTTAACACTATACGGTAATCCCTCTAATAATTCAATCACCCTATCAAAATTCAATCACCCCCAATTTTGGGGACAAAATTCAATCAGTGATTCTGCTAAATCTGATCACCCTCTAAATTCAGTTAAATACAGGATTAAATGCATGATTTTGAATGATTTTGGCAACTTCCTGTTCTAATACATTTGATCACCCCCAGATTTTATGGCGGGAAATTTCACTTCCTGTGATTGAATTAAAAGAGGGATTACCACACTTCTCTGAACACAGGGTGAGTGAGTGAATAAGTAGGATTTAACGTCGTCTTCAACATTTTTTCAGTCATATCACGATGGTGCCTACATGTGCCAGAACACGAGTGTCCACAGTTCCTATTATCCTGGACACTGATCATGCTGATTAGCCCAGTCAGTACAGCACCCGATCACCCATCCAAGTATTGACCGAGCTCAATGTTGCTTAACTTCGGTGAATCTGATGAGAACAGGTGTGCCCAACTTGATACGCCGTACCCTTTCTCTGTACACATCAATTAAATGGATATAAACTTACCCGACGGCTTTTCAATGCACACAGCATTCTCCCCACAGGGGTTTTCAAAATTACATCTCCTGATGATGGCTTCACACCTCCTTCCCATGAACCCATCCATACATTCACAGCGGAAGTCATTGAGCTCATCAAAACAGGTGCCATTGAAGTGACAGGGCTGACTCAAACACTCGTTGTAGTCGGTCTCACAGTTCTTGCCAGTGTATCCTAAAGTAATGACGTAGTAGTAAAGAATACATGTAAGCTTATAGCCCAATTTGGAAAGGGTGTTATCTCCCTTGATCCACTAGGGGCATGTTGGTACAGAGAACATCTGGTAAGTACCAAAGGCCCTCACAATTAGTTTTAGTAAATAAATATTTTTTTTTCTAGGAAATAAACTTACTAATTTACATGTACACATGATCTATTGGTTCATGTAGAAAATATAAGCAGAATAGTTTTTCAAACAAATTGTCTGGAATAGTTTATCAATATGTTATTCAAAATAAATGTGGGTGCCTTTGGTACAGTTTTCATACCTCTAACCACAAAGAGCGGCATTCATTCAGGGGCAGATCAGTCATATTTCGGAAAGGGCTATAGTGGGCTTTTTTCTGTAACTTTTGTAAATTTTGCTAAAAGCAATTTCACCATGATTTCCAAGTTCAACTCAAAGGTACTGTGACATGTGATTCTATGAGGGGAAAATTGGAGAAAATTAATCTTGAACTTCACAGCTACTTTTTTGAAAACCAGAATGATGAAGGAGGGAGGCTTTTGTTTTATCTTCGTTTTTACATGTATTATTATTTTTTTTTTTTTCCTCACACCAAATCTATTCATCTTTTCTGAAACCGATGCAGTAGTTTAATACAATTTACATGAAACAATGTTCCTTGAGTTACCGAAAGAGACAGCCTCAGAAATACTATTTCCTGTGAATAAAAACAAGAATCAAACAATTCTTGGCCTCAGTTCAAGTTTTCAAGAGCATTATTTTTGCAACTTATTGAGAGAGAAATGTGTAAAACGTAAAAACAAAAAGAAAAAACCCCCCACATTTTTACCTATGTATTGCAGTTGGTGATAAAAAGGGTTGATGTGGCAGGGGAAAAAATGATGCTGCAGTGCCTGTGAAATATATTTTATTCAGCCTAAATATCGATCATAAAGTATACTGGATTCTCAACAGGTGCAGCACGTGCACTGCGCTAATACCACCAAGTATTAGATGAAGGCAGAGTCTCTCATTTTAAGGGTAGTGTATTTAGTGCATTTCCATACCTGCATGTAGTGTATGCAGATATGATTTAAGATCTATACCACTCAGTTCTACTGTATTTTTTATATTTTCTGTCTCATACTTTTTTTTACTTGATTTGATTTCCTATTTTTTTATGTGTGTGAATGTAAGGGCGAGTGTGAGGGACTCCAGGAAGATTGGTTTTGTACTAATTGAATCCCCTCCGTAAATAATGTATTATAATTATTATTATTATTAAGGGGAGTGACCACTCTCCTTCTCCATCACTCACCTAACTTTCCCCCAGGAGAGCAATTGGTCACTCTCCTAAAAAATAAAAACATACTGTTGAGTGAAATTGACAAGAGTGAATCACTCTCGCAATACAAAATCTAGGAGAGTGATCAACAGCTCTCCCAAATTTTAGAAACACGACAGACTGATGGTAGTACACATACCTGGTACACATTGGCAGGTATAACTGCCGTATGTATTATCACATCTCAGGGCGTTAGCACAGGGAGCGAACTCCTCACACTCATCGACATCCTCCTCACAGGTCTTTCCCCGGAAAACTGATGGACAGCTGCATTCAAAGTCGTTAAATCTGTCACTACAGGTTCCATCATTTCGGCACGGTCTTGAGAGACATTCGTCTTTTTCCTACGACAGAAACATAATGGCTATCAAGAGGCTGAATTTTAAGGTTTATAATGGGTCCAGAAATACTACTGTTTCGATGTCCAAACTGCGCATTTTAACGATTAAGATTAATTATCCTTGAATGCTTGAAAACAAAATAATATACAATTATAGATATCTAACACTTTTTGCGGAGTTTAGTTACAACAATGTAAGTATTATCAGGTGCATTCTATCATCAACCGACAGGTGGTGGTTCTCTGCGGGTACTCCGGCTTCCTTCACCATTCAAACTGGCTGTCACCATATGACTGACATGAAGTGTGACATTAAATCGTATTCTCCACCCCCACCATCATTAACACCAGCCAGGCTGACCATGTATAGGGTTGCCATGTTGAATTCCTAGATACAGTGTACGCCATTCTGTAAGTAAAATGTATTCAGAACAAAGTATGGAATATAAAATTTTCCATCGATGGATTCGTTGTAATGATTCAGGCAATGTAAGGGGTCATTGACACTGTAAGGGGTCACTGACACTGTAAGGGGTCATTGACACTGTAAGGGGTCGCTGACACTGTAAGGGGTCGCTGACACTGTAAGGGGTCGCTGACACTGTAAGGGTTCATTGACACTGTAAGGGTTCATTGACACTGTAAGGGGTCACTGACACTGTAAGGGGTCAGTGACACTGTAAGGGGTCATTGACACTGTAAGGGGTCACTGACACTGTAAGGGATCACTGACACTGTAAGGGGTCATTGAGACTGTAAGGGGTCACTGACACTGTAAGGGGTCATTGACACTGTAAGTGGTCACTGACACTGTAAGGGGTCACTGACACTGTAAGGGGTCATTGACACTGTAAGGGGTCACTGACAATGTAAGGGGTCACTGACACTGTAAGGGGTCACTGACACTGTAAGAGGTCATTGACACTGTAAGGGATCATTGACACTAAGGGGTCACTGACACTGTAAGGGGTCACTGACACTGTAAGGGGTCACTGACAATGTAAGGGGTCACTGACACTGTAAGGGGTCACTGACAATGTAAGGGGTCATTGAGACTGTAAGGGGTCACTGACAATGTAAGGGGTCACTGACACTGTAAGGGGTCACTGACACTGTAAGGGGTCACTGACACTAAGGGGGCATTGACACTGTAAGGGATCATTGCCACTGTGAGGGGTCGCTGACACTGTAAGGGGTCGCTGACACTGTAAGGGGTCACTGACACTAAGGGGTCATTGACACTGTAAGGGGTCACTGACAATGTAAGGGGTCATTGAGACTAAGGGGTCACTGACAATGTAAGGGGTCATTGAGACTGTAAGGGGTCACTGACAATGTAAGGGGTCACTGACACTAAGGGGTCACTGACACTGTAAGGGGTCACTGACACTGTAAGGGGTCACTGACACTAAGGGGTCATTGACACTGTAAGGGATCATTGACACTAAGGGGTCACTGACACTGTAAGGGGTCACTGACACTAAGGGGTCATTGACACTGTAAGGGGTCATTGAGACTGTCAGGGGTCACTGACAATGTAAGGGGTCACTGACACTGTAAGGGGTCACTGACAATGTAAGGGGTCACTGACACTGTAAGGGGTCATTGACACTGTAAGGGGTCATTGACACTGTAAGGGGCCATTGACACTGTAAGGGGTCACTGGCACTGTAAGGGTTCACTGACACTGTAAGGGGTCACTGACAATGTAAGGGGTCACGGACACTGTAAGGGGTCACTGACACTGCAAGGGGTCATTGACACTGTAAGGGGTCACTGACACTGTAAGGGGTCATTGAGACTGTAAGGGGTCATTGACACTGTAAGGGGTCACTGACACTGTAAGGGGTCATTGAGACTGTAAGGGGTCACTGACACTGTAAGGGGTCAATGACACTGTAAGGGGTCAATGACACTGCAAGGGGTCATTGACACTGTAAGGGGTCATTGACACTAAGGGGTCATTGACACTGTAAGGGGTCACTGACACTGTAAGGGATCATTGACACTGTAAGGGGTCATTGACATTGTAAGGGGTCACTGACACTGTAAGGGGTCACTGACACTGTAAGGGGTCATTGACACTGTAAGGGATCATTGACACTGTAAGGGGTCACTGACACTGTAAGGGGTCATTGACAATGTAAGGGGTCATTGGGTCATTGACACTGTAAGGGATCATTGACACTGTAAGGGGTCACTGACACTGTAAGGGGTCATTGACAATGTAAGGGGTCATTGACACTGCAAGGGATCATTGACACTGTAAGGGGTCACTGACACTGTAAGGGGTCATTGACACTGTAAGGGGCCATTGACACTGTAAGGGGTCATTGACACTCTAAGGGGTCATTGACACTGTAAGGGATCATTGACACTGTAAGGGGTCACTGACACTGTAAGGGGTCATTAAAAATGTAAGGGGTCATTGGCACTGTAAGGGATCATTGACACTGTAAGGGGTCATTGACACTGTAAGGGGTCACTGACAATGTAAGGGGTCACTGACACTGTAAGGGATCATTGACACTGTAAGGGGTCACTGACACTGTAAGGTATCATTGACACTGTAAGGGGGCACTGACACTGTAAGGGGTCACTGACACTGTAAGGGGCCACTGACACTGTAAGGGGTCATTGAGACTGTAAGGGGTCACTGACAATGTAAGGGGTCACTGACACTGTAAGGGGTCACTGACACTGTAAGGGGTCATTGACACTGTAAGGGGTCACTGACACTGTAAGGGGTCACTGACACTGTAAAGGGACACTGACACTGTAAGGGGTCATTGAGACTGTAAGGGGTCACTGACAATGTAAGGGGTCACTGACACTGTAAGGGGTCACTGACACTGTAAGGGGTCACTGACACTGTAAGGGGTCACTGACACTGTAAGGGGTCACTGACACTGTAAGGGGTCACTGACACTGTAAAGGGACACTGACACTGTAAGGGGTCACTGACACTGTAAGGAGTCACTGACACTGTAAGGGGTCATTGACACTGTAAAGGGTCATTGACACTGTAAGGGGTCATTTTTACATGACAAACAAACAGATATACTGCAAGTACATCATAAAACTTGTTTACCCTCTGACAAAACTGTCCATCCCAGCCTGGAGAACAGACACATGTGTACCCATTGATCCCATCCTGACACGTCGCTCCATTCTCACACAAATCAGGCGTAGTTTGGCATTCATCAATGTTCACCTCACAACGTAGACCTGAAAATAGTTCGACAAGAAAACATTACAGGAATTTAGACAGAAAATGGTGACAGCAAAGCAATGTTCACCATGGCCACGGTAAAACAGAAGTGATAATTTATCTGTGTGAAGAAATTCCCGAATTGAGTCATCCTCCATAACCCAGGTTCGTATACTCCGCATCAGCCATCCCAGATTAGGGCAGTACAGTTATTACTGGACAGTCTGTTTAACAGCCAATGAACGGATGGCGTTGGAGCGTGCTTCGTCGTGTTCACAGACAAACTGAATTTTATAATGAGAATACACAGTAGAACAGTCTCTTTGATGTGATCACGGGAAAGACACATGGGTGTCGCTCCAGTCAATACAATCACAGCTACATACAACTTCAAAGGAGATGAAATACGACACATTGCTGGACTTCTAATAAGCTCCAATATGGGCATATTGTGAAAGGTCACGAGTTCATGAAGGCAGTTTGGAAAGTCTATTAACAAATGACTGGTGTTGGACCTAGTGAATTCGTCTTCTGTCATGGTTCAGCTTTGTCAGGTGAACTACATGTATGACTAGAGATGATGATCAAGGCCATGGTAAAATATAAGTTATAATTTATCTGTGTGAAGAATATATCAGGCTATCAGGATATCACGCTTCACAGAGATCTTGACTAATGGAAAATGAAATTAAACTGGGACTAAAAACAATAGTCAGGGGCAAATACAGCTATTTAATTTGGGCACCGTTACAAAACTAGTCATTCCTTTCCCCCCCCCCGGAGATTTCAGCAGATCAGCTGTCCTTTTTGGCAATGTCCGCAGCTCCCACTGCCTTTATTGTGTGATTTCCCCATAGTTCGGGGTAGACCGTAAGGCACTGTGTGAGTGACGCTCGCTCTTGCCGTCATTCAAATATCCCAAGATTTTGCGTGATTTTCAATGAATCCGTACCTTGTTCTTAGAGCCACGCTTATAGGTTATGTGCACCGTGTTATAGCTCTGACTAACAGTACAGGCTGAACTGTCGACGCTCATGAGAACGAGGTAACATGTTAAAAGTGGGGATATCCACTGAATTAAACAACATGCATTTGCTTGACGCGAGAGGGTAATACAAAACATTCCAGCGTTCAACGGTTGATCAGCAAAAAATACACGGTTAGATATCGTCAAAAATAGGTTCGTCTGGTTTTGTTTTCGTTTGTTGGGTACCAATAACTTTTTTTACGTCCTCTAATTTCATTTGGGCTTTTTTGCTCCAAGACCTGTTAATTTGAGCGCCGGTAAACGGTATGTAAATCGGACCATATACGACCCTGATAATATTTCCTTCAAATAACACAAGATACTTAATCAGTCTCTAAGAATATTATTTTGGCAAAACTTTGAGAGAAATGTGCAAAAACGGAAGAAAAAAAATGTAAAAATTTTGTTTACAATTTTATTTGTTTATTTTATTTTATATATATAATATATATAGATATATTTTTTTTGCTGTGGGCAATAAAAATGGTTAATGTGGCGGTAAATAACTGAGGCAGGGGTGCCTGTGAAGCTCGCAATTTATTTTTCCAGCTGTACATACATTAACATACCTGTGAATCCCTGAGGACATAAACACCTGTATCCATTAACGAGATCCTCACAGGTCCCTGAATTCAAACATGGCGTACTCGTCATCTCACACTCGTTCATGTCCACATCGCAAGTAGTCCCGGTGTATCCCGGAGCACAGCTACAGGAAAATCTTGCCAACTCGTCAAAACAGGTGGCGCCATTTTTACATGGGTCAGGGTCGCACTCGTCGATTTCTGTCCCGCAGAAAATCCCGGTATATCCAGGCGAACAGACACAGGTGAAACTGTTTGGTCCGTCGACACAAGTGGCGTCATTTCTACATGGACCCACCAAGCATTCATCAATGTCAACTTCGCAATCTGATCCTGAAAAAGACGATCAGAATTTGAATGTCCAAGCAGAATAGTTTTGTAATAATTTTTGAGTGAGACTTGTTAAGTCTGGCGCACACGAGAGCTACATGTATCCCCTGTGTGGGCAGTGTTTGAAGAGTTTTTCGCCTCGCGAGGCCGGCAGCAAAATATCTATATTGTTTGATAATTTTTGCCTCGCGAAGTGAAATCCACACCAAGTGCGGCGAATGAAAACTAACAGCTCAGCCGTACTATTTGACCGATCAATGAAACGCATCTTATATTCGCATGATTTGCATGGTACGGTTGTTCAAAATGGCCAATTTTACAAGGGCCTCGTCACACGAAAGATCACATGATCTCAAAGAAGGTATTCCACAGGAACAGGAATCAATTCGGTGAAAGTTTTGCTCACCGTGTACACTGAAACCACATGAGCTATCCCCTTAGACAACAGGCACTTGAGGTCGTTGACTCAGGGGATAGATCTCATGTGCGCTGGGCTAAAGACATGATTTTACCGTACGCTGGAACTACATAAACGCTAAGACAAGACATCGCAATTAGATCTAATTACATGCAGGCAATAATGTATTTTCAAAATGCATCATGGGAACTTTTTGAAAGAAACCAGCTAATTGGCCGCTTCAAAATTTAGCAAGAGCCGATGGGGTTTCAAAATATGCACTCACATTTGACCAGATTTAATATGATCCCACAAGCAAAAAATATGAAGTAAACATACTAGACTTTCAGATCTATGCCTAATATTGGTGCACAATGATAGTCCCCTCACATCGCCCCATGGCCAGGTAAGATATACCTGAAGGTTTAGCAATCCATAACATGAAACTGTAGATATCACACAGACAACAAAGTCAACAAATAGTGAAATGGACAGACAGACAACACAATCATTAGGCTTTTGCCACGAGTTTTCTGGAATACCTTACATTCTATAACAATCCAAATCCCTAAACCTGAATTAGAACAGTAATGTATGTACATAGCCAGATATCCTAATTTTTCCACCAGGTGGCACCGAAAACGAAAAACGAAGTCTGATTTCTACAGACAGATTTGTTAAAATGGCATTCAAAATTATTTAAAATAAAATCACAGATCTCAGCTGTCCAGAAACGTTCATTCCCTTTGAACATATAGATTCAATTTGGACAAATTGTGAATCACAAGTCTGCAAAACATACCTGTATAGCCTGTCGCGCACGTGCATGTGTATAACCCAAACCCATTAATACATGTGGCGTTGTTCTGACACGGCTTTGGTTCACATTCGTCCACATCCGTCGTACAGTCGGGTCCCGTCCACTCACTCGGACAGTCACACTCAAACTGATTGACGAGATCGCGACACTCTCCATCATTTTTACAAGGTTTGGGGAGGCATTCGTCTATCTCCGATTCACACTGTAGACCAGTATATCTGGAAATGAAATTGGAAGAAAATAAATAGATGGCGCATTATCAGACTATGACATATCAGTTCTTCAATATAAATCTGACTTTGGATGAAGCCTTGGTCATATTGATAAAAGACTGCCAAAATTGTATTTCCACCTTGTTAGGTCAGTTCCTGAAGAGATTGCATGAACTACTTTTTGACAGTGCACTTTTTCAGCAGTAGTGAATAGAAAATATAAATAAGAAACTAAACTAAAGCTGCTCCACCATACAGAGTAAAGAGAGAAAATAACGATGTGTGTCTATTCCTTTTCAGTCAAGCCGATTGGAGCTTTTGTGTGCAGCTGGTATATCTAGTAAACTTCGCGTTGCCGACGCAAAGTGGTGCTGGAATCTGTCTTCAGTACGTCAATAATCTGGTAACTGATGTTGTTGACAGAGTGTCCCGGAGACCAGAAATGTCTTGGTGCCGGATTTTCACTGCGGCTCCGTGTATCATTAAAGTGTTCATGGATACATTCATGAAATGTGCGTTTAGTTTCTTCAACGTATCGTTTGGAGCACTTGGTGCACGTAAGAAGGTAGATCACATTCTGGGTGCAGCAGTTGGCCATGAGGTTGGCTCGATAGCGTACTGCCAGTGTGGCTGCTCACGAAAAAGTGTTCTTTGATCAGTTTGGGGCAAAAGACGCAATTTCAATATGTGCAGGGAGTTATTAAGTTGGCGTAACTCATCCCACTGATACCTCACCGGAGTGGGGGTTAAGAGGTCTGTTCCACCATACAGCTCAATCATTTCAAGATCAAAATAGAATGAATAATAAACTTAATAAGTTTCAATAAACTCAAAATTGCCATTTGGATCAGTTTGCTCCTTGACGATAATCAAGAGAAATTATTTTAGATAACTACAAATTAAGATTTATCAAAAGTGTTTCTACACAGCTCCTTGTCGCAATAAATCACTTAATTTGCGATGAATCCATTAAGCTGGAAATTCTCACTATGTTTTCTCGTCGTAATCCCCATGTGTTATATAATGGAAATAATGAGCCACAGAAATCCTTTGTAATTAAAAAGCCACATATTCACAATTTTACACAAAAATATAAATTTTTCTCTCTTTATATATCCATCTTCTGTGGAGAAAAAAAACACGAATCCAGATAAATTCTTCAGCTGAACAACAGATTTAACTGGAACAGACTGGCAAAAGATGATTTTTGAAGGGGACAATTGATTTATTTCCAAATGTGAAATGAGGATAAAACATGCGAAGAAGAAATAAGCTTGACAAATCCGACTTTGATGGATGGCATTAAACCACAGGAGGGGGTTCCTCCACCAAATCCTTCGATGATGCATCATAGGCGAAAGTAAACTGTCAGAAATCACGGAGCACATGTCTGTGTTTTTTCTCCTGCCATTTGTTTTCCCTCACCATGACAACCGTGATCTCCATTCAGGGGTATCCAATATCAGATTACACTCACATGGCATGATTGATAATTGATGCTGGGGAGAGTAGTGTTGAAGCTACAGGATTCAATACAAGGCCAATCCTCACCAAAAAGAAATTATCTGCTTCATTGAATTTGAATCTAATAATTGAAGAGTGTACATGGCAGTGAAACCTTATCAGTCCTGCAAGTGGCTCACAGTGGAAATATAGGAGGAAATTTGCCAAAATATAGGAGAAACATAGGAATTTTCTTAAAATATAGGAAAATATAGAAAATAAGAGAGTGTAAAACAGGTCACTACTACATTGTATGTTCCAAAATTGGTAGTTTTCTGGTGTTTAATACAATTATTTCCAGTGAATGCAGTCATTGTGGGGGTGATTGAGGAGACCCGTTTCGCTGCTTGGTTCAAGAAAGAGAGATTTGAATGTTTTCTTATTTTTTTCTGAAATATTTTTTTTTCTCATGCCAAACTGACTCATTTCAGAGCATTGGTGAAAGTCATGCAAATAGGCTAAAAATGACCCCAATATGATAAGTTACAAAGTCTCTGAGTATCAGCTCTCAATTTTTTGTCATTGGAGTTTTACATGTGATATTTGTATCAGATTGGCCTGATGTTCAACTGAAGTGGAACAGAACAGGACTCGGTGGTTACACACTCACTGTCATCATTATTGACAGGAAGAAGCAACACTGTTGATGGTCTTTGTTTTGGGGAAAATTTATCTTTTCCAACAGTCGCTGACACTGAAATCTCATACCAGAGACAATCACTGGAGATCGAACAATGCCCTAGGAACTCCTTTTGTTTCCGTTGCACATCTTTATGCAAGAGACGAGAACAATAGGAACTTCTGGGGTGTCCAAGAGAATCAGAGAGTCAGCGTGAAATGTTCCCAGAGAGAAAAGTCCCTGGGGGAAGTGATAAGCTGATAGAATGCATACAGGGCCAGCCCTATTATGATAAACCCTGCTAAAATAATTTCATTAGATCAATCTTTAACTCAATCAGGTTCTGCAAGAATATTGTTTTTTAAATTTAAGCAGATTAGAGCTTGACAACAATGCTGTCTGTAAAACCAATCTTTCTTTAAAAAAGAAAATCTACTCGGTTCATCTACAGATGTGCATGTATATAAAGAGATTCACACAAAGAAAATTTCCATGTTGCAGTATGTTGAATAGTTATTGGGTAATCCATTCCACCTAACAAGGTTTTGATGGAAGTGAGTGAGTGAATGTGACTTAACGTCGCTTTCAAGTATATTTCAGTCATATCACGACGTTGGGTCCTATTCCTTTTCACACCCGGGAACCCCACGGGTGCCTCAGTTAGTCACCTCTTATGACAAGCTGTCTGAGGAGCTGAGGCCTATTCTTACCATGACCTGCGATGTGCACAACGACATCCCAGGTCAATCCCCGTAAGCCCCACAGTATGTTGAATAGTTATTGGGTAATCCATTCCTGCTAACAAGGTTTTGATGAAAGCATAATACATGTAAGGAAAAAAAAACATAAAAATGCAAAAAACTGAAAGAAACGAAATAAAAACGAAATCTAATGAGGTCTAAAGATGGCTATATATGCGATATGAGATTTTTATATTGAATACAAGTCAGCGACATTTCGTTAAGCGACATTTCGGCATGCTGCATTTTGGCATGACACATTTCGGCACAAAGCAAAGGGTATGACATTTCAGCATGCGACAATTCACCACCTTTTTACTGGGCCAAATTATACTAAGAATGAAGATTTTCACATTTTTTTTTAACATATGTTTAACACATAAACAGAGGGTTATCAAGTTGTAGATTTTTCCGTCGCAATTATCCGCGACATTTCAGCAACTTTTTAAATACATGCAGTTGGTTTAGAAAGACAATTGATTTCATCATAAGACAAAAACCAAAATCACAAGTATGGTGGTACTTGTACATAATGTGTAATTGTCTTTCAGATCTTTATAAATATTTACTAGTGAAGTACATGTACCTTGTCAATCAACCAACTGCATACATGTGAAAAAATTTGCCGAAAAGTCACAGATAATCAACGTCAAAAAATCTACAACTTAGTAACTCATAAAATGGTCTGTTTATATGTTAACCATATGTTTATTAAAGAATGCGAAAATCTGTATATTTAGCATAAATTGGCGCACCCATCACACTGTGCCGAAATGTTGTGTATCGATATGTCCCGACATCGTTGACTACATAATTTTTGTGTAATCTTCCTAATAAACAAAGTTGAGATGAAAGGATGGACACACGGCTCGACAGCCAAATGGACAGTTGTAAACCAAGATGCTCCACTGCAATCAAAGCGATCGAGCATCTTCCGGAAGTGTTTTGTTCAAACAAGAAAACTTCAACACACGTTTGTGAGTCGGTCTTTCATGTAAGTATGTATTGTGTAGGCCTTTCTGGTGCTGAAAAGACCCATTGAATTGATACAAAATTCCTAATCAGTGAATTCCAAAATATTCCCGAACACACTTTATAACTAAACCAATAGCATGGTTAGTACAGAAGTCCCAAAGTACAGGCATTGCTTGAACATGAGGACAGAATATTATACAAAACAAGAAGAGTGTTATTGAATTACCATGGTGACATTTTTATCCAACATTTAATTTTTTTTTTTTTTTTTTTTTTTAATAAGAAATCCAATTTTATTATCATAATTACATGTAGTTGTCTTCAAACTGTATTGATTTTCTTGTGGAATCTGACAATATTTCATATTTCGCCATTCTGTCCCATGGCAGGCCCCCGTGTGGACCCTCTTGTATCAATTATTATATAGATGGGCAGATGTTGCCTTAATAGGCATCCTACAAGCTACATTTAAACTCTGACATAGCACGCATATTTCAACGGATTAGACAAAATGGCCCATGGAAGCTATTGTTCCAATCTAAAAGTGATAAATATGATTATACAACTGTGTCTTTTTTTCCCCTCTTGTATTCTTCCCTGAAGCAGTTAACACCTGGTCTGGCACGTTATTAAATATCACATATAATTAAATCAGATCATTAATTGAATTTAAGAGGTAGAATATGCAATGCAGCAAGCTAGATTCACATAACTTTCTGACCTTCATACGTGTGTAAAAAGATTTAAATGCATCAGCAGTATATGGTATACATGTACATAAAAAAAATACCATTTACAAATTGTCCGGTAGTCAGTGAGTCAGTCAGTCCGAATCATTTCTGATGGAAAGTACCTACCTTGACCTTTGAAATGATGCCTGTTTCAGAAAAATTAGTGCCAGGTGGCATGAAACACAGACAATCTCAGTCAAAAAATTACAAAATTTTCCCTGAAATTTGACATTTTTGACCAAAGTGAGCTTTTAAAACTTATGTTGCAAGAGAATTGGGTTCTCCATATAATTTTATCGGCTTTTACGATGAAATCCGACAGAAAACTATGAACAGACCATGGGGCATATGCTGCTATCAAAACTGATGAGCAGCAGAAATGAATAAATGACATTATTTTGGACGAACTTTCCAGACAAAATTTGAACAGCTCTGGCTTGAGAACACAGCTTTAAACATGGGAGACCTGTGACAGAGGTACAAAAGGCTATACCCAAACAGTGGTTACTGAACTATCAGGTGTTCAACCTTAAATCATACCCGAGTCTCCCGATCAATTTGATAGATAAATACGCGAGCACAGTAAAATTGATTCTAGGCATGATGATGATTACCCCATATTCTGCCTATCATTGCTAGGTTGAACTGTGAGACAATTTGAGGTCTCAAAATCAACCACCTGGGGGAAAAAAATGGCAAATCTGGAAAATTTCTTGTCAGTTATAAAAAACACCATGGAAACCCTGATGATCTACTCAAGCAAGAGAAATGCTCAAGTCGAAAAATTCTGAAAACATGGAAAATGGCCCAAAAAACACGCAAAAGTGTCATACCCCTTGAAGAAAAGGCTTTTTCATTCTAATTCGTACCTCAA
>JAVTVY010044484.1:0-19982 GCA_036873755.1 Hanleya hanleyi | reverse complement strand
CAACTTGTTGAATTTTCGTAAAAATTAAACACTGAACTGCAAAATCACTATTGTTCTCACCTCTATCATGTCTGTAGGCTATAAGAATTTTTTAACTCTCCATGTTAAAGTTTGCAAACTTGAAAACGTGTTCGAAATCAAAGTAATTTTACATATTTAAACATCTGGGGAGCATACAATGATACAAGACAAATATTCTAATATTCTTTATTCAATAATTTCTTGCAGGACACCACATTTTAGTAATGGAATATACAACATTACCATAACTAGCCGGCTACAATTTTTAGAAGAGCCAAATACTTATTCAAAGTATTAAATATATTCCAACACATCTTTGTGCACCTTTTATTTTAAGGAGAAAATTTGATATACAATTTAAGAATTACGAATAATTGAACTAAGAAAATTTTGAGATTTTTGTTTTACTGTGCACGTTGTAGTAGTAATTTTTTTCAAGAGACTAACATGACTGAACAAAATTTCCCACAAATATTTGACCATGAAGATATGATCAAGCTCCATGCCTTCAATATGATTGTGGTGGCCATAACCAGATGCATGTGGTGGAAATTTGGGGAGGAGAGCTATCCGCCAAGAGATATTGTGTAAATAGCATCATTCCTACTACTACATGTATCACCTAAATTGATCTTTAAAAAACGGGTAGAGATATTGTTTACTGTGCTTTATTGTGGTCAGTTAATGAAATCAACAGAGCTGCAAGTTGATTTTGAGGTGAGTGACCAATAATGTACCTTCCCAGTCAGATAATGGGAGTATTGCCTTGTGAGAACAAGGTGCTACACATCACTCCTGTGTGATAGAACAGTAGCTTTAGTTCAGAGTAGCCTATCTGCTTGATTTCACCAATCAAAATGGTGGACAATCTCCTTTAAGGTTGTTGTTGTGGTTATGTATGGTAAGAGTTTTGTCTTGAAATGTTGCAATATCTCAAAATAAACTTGCAATGGAGATCTGATACGTTATGTAATCAATATATATTGTTGAGAGGCTTATTATATATGGTTGCTTTGTGAAATATTTCTGTGAAAAATAATTTCAAAAATGTCAACTTTGCATACTACTAACTTAATTATTTTTAGGGTCTTTCATTGTGGGATGTTGTTGTTGTAACAGGATTGGTGTACCCCTCCAAGAAGTATCATCATCTTGAAATGAACAAATTACAACAACCTGACAATTTGTGCACATATTCTTCAGATTATCTTGATTCAATACTAATCCAAATCGGTGAAAATAAAAAATAATTTAGGACATTTTTAACTTTATCAATTTTGGTACACAAGAGGTCACTTTTGGCAAAAAATGTCTTCAAATGAGTATAGATTACAGCAAAACAGAATGAGCTTATCTGGATATATCAGTTTGTGATAATTTCTGAGATATCAAGTTCAGTAGAAGAATTATGAATCATATCACCCTGATCACCTTGGCATGCCTCATGTAGCCATGATTAATGAGGAATAATTGTTTATGTGCATATATTAAAAATGACTAAAAATGATGATAAACAAGGCATTCTAGGTGGTTCTTATATGTTACTGAATTGAAATTTTTAAATAAACAATTCTGTCAAATATATGTATGGCATTTTTTGTGTACCAAATATTTGCAAAGATAAATACTGTTCTAAAATGATTCTTATCATATAGCTTGACCAGGTTTTCATTAATATTCAATAAAGACAACCTAAAGTATATGTGTGTGACTGTGTATAAATGTTTAGCTTACTGTCGTTTGTTAATTTCAGATATTTTTGAGGAAGAGACAAATATTGTAACAACATCCCACAATAAATTACCATTAATCAAAACCGCCTGAATTATATTTATGTGAAATTACAGCTCTCTGTGATCAGGTTGAAGATGAACTTCAATCAAGCTTTGTAGCTTGATTAAGCTAATGGCTCAGTCAAACTATTCACAGGGTCCATACACTATCTTGAAAAAGAAAATTTAGAATTCAAGGCCTTAAATAGCCCTGGAAATTAGAAAATTATGCTGAATATACCTTGAAAAGATCTTGAAAAGGAGAATTCCTGTCCTTGTTGTCAATTCATTTGTCAAGTTGTAGCTCAAACTTGCCATCGGGTGGTAAAATTAACCCCATCATAGCAATATATATATATTGATCATCCAAAAGGAAATCCTAAGTCTATTCCAGAAGTGTGAACAATAATCTTTGTCAAAGTAAAAAGAATTAAGAAAATTGATCTTGAGTTAATAAACAGGTATAAGTTCATATAGGACCCCTCTCCTCGTTAAATTAATAAATGTATGGTTTATATTTCACAACAGTTTAACTGAATGTAGCTGATGCTTACATGTATCAAACATAGGAGACAACTCCACAGGACAAATGCCATATACATGTAGGGGAGACAACTCTGAATATTCCAACCTAACGCATATAGTTAGCTAAACTTGATTCAGTTTTGGGGGTCTTTGACAAATTGATCTAAAAATGAATATGGCTGCTCCTCTTTGCCATGCAACTATGGTATACCCAAAGTTTGGTACCAATCCATACCTTGAAACCAGAGACAACACATGTTAATGAATGACTGGACAGAACGCAATATCGCATTACATGACCTCCTCTTCGACATGCATATGAAAATGTTTCTTTTAATGATTTCTTGAATTTGAGGTCACAATGACCTTGACCTTTGACCCACATTTTGGTATGTAACACATCGTGTCCCTTAAGGTATCTACTGCCACAACAACAAAAAAAGTTATTTTTAATAATTTCCTGATTTTGGGGTCACAGTGACCTTGACCTTTGACCGTGACATGAATTTTGGTACATGACACATCATCTTCCCTCAGTGTATCAATGGACACAAAAATTGAAGACTCATAATTTTTAACAATTTCATCATTTTGGGGGTTACAATGGCATTGACCTTCGGCCTTGACCTAATTTTGGGGACACAGTGACCCTTGACCTCTGACCTTTTGGTATGCAACACTTCATTTCCCCCTATTGAATCCACTCACAAAAAATTAGAAATTTTTAATGATTTCCTGATTTTTCAGTACCACTGACCTTTGACCTAGACCTACATTTGGTATGCAACACATCGTTTCTCCCTAGGACATCCACGACAAAAAATTAGAACTGTAGATAGAAAACTATCAATGATCAATGATTTCCTGATTTTAGGCAACAGTGACCTTTGACCTCTGACCTCGACCTGAATTTCGGTACGCGACACATCGTCTCCACCTGATGTATCCACTCACAAAAAATTGCAACTGTGGATATAAAACATTCAGAGATATAGACCGGACACGAACACTTCAGTGATTTCCTGTTTTTCAGGCCAGTGACCTTTGACCTCTGACCTCGACCTTCATTTTTGTACGCGACACATCGTCTCCCCGCAGGGTATCCACCCACCAAAAATTGGAACCGTAAATAGAAAAGTGTTCCAGATATAGACCGGACATGGGGGACGGACACACGGACAGACGGACGGAAACCGCCATCACATAATACGTCCGCCTTTTTGGCGGGCGTATAAAAAGGGCAGATAAGCGATGCAGATTTCATTTCTGAAATAGGCGGGGCTTGAGGTACCAACTTCGAAGCACTCTTCAATAGCTACTTGGAGATAAAATACTTGAAATAAAATCAAATGAAGTAGTTAGGCTGATATATCAATCATTAAATGACCCATGAAGAATATAATACGAAGGTGCGCATCAAAAAACCCCTCGGCTCTGGGTACATTCATAATGTATTCAATTTGAACACCAAGCAGTCACAAATATACAGAAATTATCAAAAAGTTTGCAATTAGAAATGACCCCTAAGATTTCCGTCCAATCAGAGAAACCGGTATTCATTACATAAGTTTCTTGATGCATCAATGATGTATACCAAACATTACATCGAGCACTTGAACGGTATCAGAGAACGAGATCATTAATGATTTTGCATAAATTAAAGATGGCCGCCCCTCCTTCCCCCCACTCAGAGGAACTGATGTGGTTATTCATTGCAAGTCAGTTGATACACCGATGCTGTATACCAAGTTTGGTATAGAACACTTAAATTGGATCAGAGATATATATCATTAAAGTTTTTGCATAAATTAAAGATGGCCACCAAGGTTTCATAACAATCAGAGAAACCAAACTGTCATTTCAATAGTAAGTTTCTTGATGCATCAATGATGTATACCAAACATTACATCGAGCACTTGAACGGTATCAGAGAACGAGATCATTAATGATTTTGCATAAATTAAAGATGGCCGCCCCTCCTTCCCCCCACTCAGAGGAACTGATGTGGTTATTCATTGCAAGTCAGTTGATACACCGATGCTGTATACCAAGTTTGGTATAGAACACTTAAATTGGATCAGAGATATATATCATTAAAGTTTTTGCATAAATTAAAGATGGCCACCAAGGTTTTCGGTCAATCAGGTCCTGATTCAAAGTATCTGGATGTATCGATGATGTATACCAACTTTCATATAAAACAACTGAATGGTAACAGAGATATGTATCATTATCGATTTCGCATAAATTAAAGATGGCCTCTAGGATTTTCAGCTAATCAAAAAAGCCGGTTTGGTAACTCATTGAAAGTTGCTTGATGTATCGATGATGTATACCAACTTTCGTATTGAACAGTTGAATGGTTTCCGAGATATGGATCATTATCCATTTCGCATAAAATTAAAGATGGCCGCCAAAGTTGTCACCCAATCAGGTCCCAATTCAATAGGCTTCTGGTCCTTGACTAGGTAAATAAGCATACCAAATTTGGAATTCTTCAGTGGAACCGTTCTCCGGCTATCTCGCCCACGTACGGACGTACGGATAGACGGACGTACAAGACGACGACAATACCCCATGGCCAAAATTGGCCGAGGGGTAAAAAGGAAAATATGAAAACCTTTGCATTTCACCTTTAATAATCATTTGGAACCTCTTGTTTGGTTTATCATCGAATAGGGTATCAACTCAGAGAATATGTCTTGGATATCTCCATATGTTACTAATTACATATTCTAGGAAAACGAAATAAAACATACTGGTTGTTGTTATCCTATATATGCAATGCTATATTATATAAATATATAGGACCTACTTCATAATTGAGTAGAGATATGGGCCTATTCATGGTTTCTATGTTTTTTGCCAGGGCAATATGAGATGATCGGATCAAAAAATCGTCCAAGGCACTGTTGCCCCTCAAAATGCTACCTACAATTGACTGTTGCTTTATCTTACATACAACTATATGTTGCCTCATTTTACAATTGCTGCAGTTATCAACTTATCAAAGTTATCAACTTATCAAAGTAAAGATGTCGTACTATCTACAGATGACTGTAACATGATGTACTCTTGCCTTCACTCATAATCAGCTTTGTCGGTTCAGTTGGCCTGTACTGTGAGTAGGACTGACCAAGAAGTGGGCCTGTCAGACTCAACTGTTGATCAATGACTGTAGAGTGCTTCTTAGTGTGGATGATGATTCTGTTACTTCCAAAATCTCTACCTTGTAGATGCTTTTCAATTTCCGATGACCCCCCCCCCCCACCCCAACCCTCCCTCCAAAGAGACTTGCACCCTCATGAACATAAAGATGAAAAGACTCCATTTATCTGTTATATTGCTACCATAATAGTATTTGAAAAAAATAGAATGGTGATCCATCATTTTTATTTCATATTTCACAAAAAGTAACCTTATACAAGTTCTGCTGATCTATATCTATGGTAAATTAATCCAAATCTGACTCTGGGAAATTAGTATTTACTGAGATTTAAATATGAAAACAGGCTTATTTATAGTTCACTATCATAGTACAGTTTATTAATAAGGATGCCTTCAAATTGATGGAATTATATATTACAAATAGTAAGCCTATGGTGATCTGTTTTCATTTCATTGTGTATCTTATATTACTAAAGATTTAAAGGTTATACCAAATGACTCTATACTACTTTGCATTAAAACATACCCAGTAGTGTTCCAAACAACAAATTAGTATTTTTTTCTCGAATAATGTCGTCGAAGTGGGTTTTAGGACACGAATAGCACACATGTGGGGGAAAACGTATTGGAGCCGTGACCTCTGGTGCATGACGTCACAACCTGATTACGATTGTGCCATAAACATCATAGTCTATGACGTCGGGCGTTGTTACGAAAGATTCACCCAACTGTGGAAGTTCTAGCGTGATGTTGCCGACATTTTGACGTCACAACAGGCATCTGAGCGAGATCGTAATCAGGTTGTGACGTCACAGGTCAAGCGGTCACAGCTTTCGCCGTTTTGAAAGGGGCATGAAATTGTCGCATTTTACTGCTGCTATTTCCAACCTTGGGCAGTTTGAAAACATACAAATGTGTAAAACAAGTCTATATAATCACCTCTACAAAAATTTAGCACAAAAAAGTAGCAGATTTTGAGACCATTTTGTATAACCTTTAAGCTCATTTGCACTGTTAGAAATGAATGTGATTTACTCCATTAAAGTGATCGTAAACCCTCGAGTAAAGTTTCCATCAAATGAAAGACAATTGCGAACAGTGTCAAAACATATTTATTGTAATTTTTTACGATTTTATTACACAGAGTAAACTGCAAATAAAGCATGCTATTCTATGGTGGTTTGTTGCAATCATATCTAGGTCCAGTGACATCACACTGCCTTAATATATATATTTCAAACTGTACATGCACTTTCCAATGCTTGATTCAACCTTAAGGTGTCTATACTTTGAGTTTCAACACAGACTCACTGTTCCAATGTGCATGTTTCACCAAAATCTGAGAAATTAAATGCAAGATTCAAATTGACTTGACACTTATGAGTTACCATCTCCCAGATTTTGGTGAAACATGCACAGTGGAACTGTGAGTCTTCGAAACTCAAATTGACTTGACACTTATGAGTTACCATCTCCCAGATTTTGGTGAAACATGCACAGTGGAACTGTGAGTCTGTGTTGAAACTCAAAGTATACACACCTTAAGTGTGAATCTACCATTGGAAAGTGCATACACAGTTTGCAATGTATGTATTAAGGCAGTGTGACATCACTGGACCTAGATATGATTGCAACAGACCATCATAGAATAGCATGCTCTATTTGCAGTTTACTCTGTGTAATAAAATCATAAAAAATTACAATAAATACTTTTTGACACTGTTCGCAAGGGTCTTTCATTTGATGGAAACTTTACTTAGTTTATGACCACTTTAAGGGGGACTTTCACCTAAAAATCTGATTAATCAAATTTCCCCAGCCCTTGTACGTCTTTGGGCGATGTCTTCCCAAGGGTTTGGAGTAATGCCATGAAAATTCACCCTCATGTCAATCTAGACATGAGGAAGATATTCGAAGATATGTTTTCCATATATGTACATTTATTTTGTACGTTATTTTAGTCAATAAGACTGTCAATCGGGTTCAACCCAGTCAAGTAAAAAAAATAAATGCAGTGTCAAATTGATCTAAAAGTGTCAAACAATACAACCGGAGTGACATTAGCCCAATATAATATAATGTCAAATTCACCTGATAACTACAGGATTAAAATTTTCACCTGTCCATACCACATAAGAAAAATAATGCTCCAGTACTATTGTTCTAAGCTCGATTGGGTACTATTGACTAAAATTATGTACAAAATAAATGTAAATATGAAATATTTTTTTCCTATTATTCTTCTGCCAATATAGATTTACATGTGGGTGAATGCTTCATGAACATTATACATTTTAAAACTTTGAGAAGAAATCACCTGACTGACAAGGGCTGAGGAAATTTGAGTAATCAAATTGTTAATCAAATTGCAGAAATTCTGTAATGGACGACGACTGAATATTGACTGATGGACTAGAAGTTTGTACTTTGTGATACTTCAATTTCAGATTGTTTTCAATAAATCAATTGATTGGAAATTTGGGTTGCAGTTTATACGCCCCAGCTTTATTGTATACAAAATAATGCATGATTCTCCAGAGGAAGATTTTTTTAAGATGCGTTACAAGCCGATTTTAAGATAATCGGCTTATAACTCATGTTACCAAATAACTGCCGATACAATACACGTCGGGTCCAAATTGATTACGGTGCATTCAGATGCGTCGAAATATGGACCATCTATGCTGTCACAGAACAAAGTAAAATAGTATCATTACTGTTGATTCATGCTTACAAAACTCTCACTTGACCAAACGATGCTCTTACATTTAATAGCTGCATTAATAACTCCTTAGATTGGTACCGGTATCGAATATCCATCGAGAATTCCGCAACACGGAAACGACAGCTCATACTTTGTGTTACCGCGAGTATTTTCAGACGTATATCCGGTTTGCACTAAAATGGCAAGTAAACAAATGTGGATTTGCCTTTAACATGGAATGGGGAGGCATGCAACGTGTCTGGCCCGAAAGAAATACACTTTATGACAGTCTTTCACTCACGAACATGAAAAACACGTGTTTCACTCCCGCCATATTTTCCTAACCGGAAGTAAACAAAACAAAGCTTTGTGGGATAGCTATTAATTTTAATCCTAGATTAGGCCGCTAATAGCGCGATTAACTAACACCGGCTCGTTTTGACGTTTGAGCAACGGGTTTAAATCACGGTGTTAGTTAATCTTAGATTAGATATTTAATAGTGGTTTAGCGCTAATAGTGGTGTTAGTTTAATCGCTCGTCGAACAACCGGCCCCTGCTCATCCACGTGTATCTGTGCTCTATCTGTGGCAGTGTTGCAGTCCAGGCAGATCAAACAAATGGTAATAGATGCAGTCTGACCATATGTAGTATGTCTGGACAATTAGCTGGATTGTAATATTGAATCGCACCCTATGTGAGTATAAGTTGAAGTGATCGTAAACCCTCAAGTAAAGTTTCCATCAAATGAAAGACCATTACGAACAGTGTCGAAAAATATTTATTTTAATTTTGTACGATTTTATTACACAGAGTAAACTGCAATTAAAGCATGGTATTCTATGGTGGTCTGCTGCAATCATATTTAGGTCCAGTGACGTCACACTGTCTTGATACAAATATTTCAAACTTTGTATGCACTTTCCAGTGCTTGATTCAAGCTTAAGGTGTGTATACTTTAGAGTTTCAACACAGACTGACACACTGTTGCAATGTGCATGTTTCACCAAAATCTGGGAGATGGTGACTCATGAGTGTCAAGTCAATTTGAATCTTGCATTTAATTTCCCCGATTTTGAAACATGCACATTGGAACAGTGAGTCTGTGTTGAAACTCAAAGTATACACACTTTGAGCTTGAATCAAGCATTGGAAAGCGCATACAAAGTTTAAAATATTTGTATTAAGGCAGTGTGACGTCACTGGACCTAAATATGATTGCAACAGACCACCATAGAATACCATGCTTTAATTGCAGTTTACTCTGTGTAATAAAATCATAAAAAATTAAAATAAATATTTTTCGACAATGGTCTTTCATTTGATGGGAACTTTACTTGAGGATTTACGATCACTTTAAAACAAATCACTTGTATCGTCCCAGACACATTTTTCACAAATGTCAGTATCGGACATTGGACACTTGATTATTCAAGGTTCATTGTTCAATCCTCTGACTACTGCGAATCACCACTTTCACTCAGTTGCAATAAATCAATCACCTCTCATTTTAAATACCTCAAATATCACTTCTGATGATTTATTAGGGGGATTACTGTAATTAAATTTATAACAATTTGTAGAGCAGGAGTTTTTCTTTACACGATTCCAGAATCTAACATGAGGAGGAGACTCAAAAAAACAATCTTCAGATATAACTGGTTACGTGCAAGCATATCCAAGATTATTACACCCGAAAAGGGGAATAACTTCATAAAATAAGAGCCGAGCCGATGAATTTTTGTCTACGCTTCTAGAATATAAATAAATAAGTTTCCAAAATTTAGTAGCTGTACCAAACACGAATCTGCAGATATAACTTGTACAATCAATTACAGATCACAAAATCAGAGATTATTACATCCGAATAGGGGCATAACTTCGTAAAACATGAGCCAAGACGACTTTTTTTTCTGTAGGCATCTAGAATACAACTAGATAAACAAGTTTCCTCATAATTTGGTAGCTGTACCAAACACAGTTAATTAAATATAACTGGTTACATTCAAGCATATATCACAAAATCAGAGACTATGCACCTAAAAACAGGCATAACTCAGTGAAATAAAGGCTGAGACGACCAATTTTCTGTTGGCTTCTAGAACACAACTACATGTATATAATTAAGTTTCCAAAATGTAGTAGCTGTATCAAACACAGTTCTGCAGATATATTTGGTTACATTCAAGCATATCACAAAATCAGAATTAATGTATCTGTAACGGGGCATAACTCTGTAAAATATGGGCTTAGTGGAGCCATTTTCGATAGGCGTCTGGCTTATAGCTAGAAAATAAGATTTCAAAATTTGATCACTGTATCTCAAGCGGTTTTGCCTAAAATGTGGTAAAAGACTGACGGACAGAGGTACATGATGGCAACAATACCCTGAGCTGAGGCCAAAATGGCCGAGGGGTAAAAACAGGATTGTCCACATATTTTAGTTTGAATATTTGTTACACAATTTCAGTTTGCAATTTAAGTTTATGGCTTTTTATGGAAATTGAAGTGATTTACAACCATTATGTGCATCACAGGGAAAACACTTTGCTCTGTGACCTACCCTTATATTTTTACTGTAAATACCTGTGGCATTTATCAATAGCAAAACATGAAAAAAACTTAAAGATGTAATCAGCCTCAAAATGGATGGATTTTGTAAACTCTCTCCTGTGCGTTTTTTCAGCAGGGAAGATCACCAAAGCATCATATGTATTATATTTGATGATAGTGGGATCGTCATATACAACGAATGCAAGAATATCTTGTCAGAGAAATTTGTAACTCTGCCCGCTTCGGCGGCTTTTCTGTCTCGCCATTGAGTGTGTGTTGTACGCGGAGAGGAAAATGACGTCACTGCGTGACGTATGAGTGACATAGCGACGCTCACGAATTTGAATGCTGCACAGCTGCAGCCATGGGATAACGTCATGGCTCGTGCCTACGGTTCGGTGATGTCGCATAGCATACGTTAGTAGAATGCACCATACGTGTATACGCTTGTTGACACGGCCGTGGAAAAATAAACGGCATGCCATGCTGTTTATTTTTAAAGATCAACTCCTTCTATTTTCTCGTGAATGGTAGAAACAAGTTTAGTTTTTTGTGGTCAAATGTGTTTCATTTTGTACCTGTTGTAACATATGTCGCTTTCGCGGAATTTGAGAGACATCGATTTCAGCCCAGATTTGAGGCTGATTACATCTTTAAGTATAGTTTTCATTTTAGATTTTTCTCTACTTGCTCACCAATCTCAATTTTTTGCTCAAATTAACTTTTGCTATTTTAATGGGTTTTATTTGCGAAAGATAGTTCATATGACTATATCAACCTATGTATTTTATGTTATTAGCTAAATAAACACACATAAAAGGAGTACCGGTATACAAATTATTTGAATATCAAATATGAATCTTTGTTCCCATGCCTTTCTTGCTATGTGCTGAAGATGGGGAAGCATTATAGGTTATTTATATCTGCGTCATATTCCTGAGCATCTGAGTGCAGCCATATTTGGCCCAGCTGCATGAAAACAAGGCTGTTGGAACTGATGATGAAATTTGATTAAGGATTGGACTCTCATTCAATGGTAGATTGACCCAACACAAATTCAGAAACAAGTCATTGCTAAACTTCAGCAGAGTCCACATAATTGCATGGGCCCACAACCAGCGAAAGTCTTCAATCATAGGCGCACATGTGAAAGACAGCCAAAGCAGGAGCAATGACAAACACAAGTCGTTTTAGACTGCAAAACGGTTTTGTTCACAAACAGCAAAAAGCCATGTCAGTAAACAATAAAATCCAGATTGAAAATGTGCTGAAAAGAGTTAGTTCAACTGACAAAATAATTAGTTCAACTAAAAAAACTGAGACGAAATAAGAAAATGAACATGCTCAATAAAATGTGCCTACTTCAACAATGGTAGTCTGATATGTTTAACACTGTCTATCCCACGAATGAGGTCCGAGGCTTTTTCTGCAACCATGATCGCTGGCGCATTTGTGTTCCCAGAGATGACGTCTGGCATGATAGAGGCATCGACAACACGCAGCCCCTCCAAACCTTTCACTCTAGAGAAATTTTTTAGAATAAAGCGATATTAAACTAGATATGGGGATATTTGGATGAGATTAAGTCACAATAATATTAGGTTGGTTGGTTATTTTAAGTTTAACGTCGCACCTAACCCCACTGGTTACACGGCGACGATGACCCAAACAAACATACCCCAACAAAACCCCAACCCCAACAAAAACCCAACCAAAACCACAAAAAAATTTGAATTTTGAAAATTAGGCTCTACACTGATCACAATGGATCCTCAGAGAGCCCAATCTGTTTGGTACTTTAATCTACCTCCTGTGCTAGACAAACATGATATGATACATGCTGCCCTAAGCTGGAGGGCCACAATAATATTAGAGATAGACAATATCAAACATTTATAAACAATGTTTCTATTTGTTACCAAATCAAACCTGTTTCAATTCAATGCCTAATAATCTCCGTCAGGAAGATGATACAACGTAGAAAACGGAAGTTAAAACTAAAAGTTAGCTCCCCTAGCGGAGAGTTGTCCGCCCCTAGGAGAACTCTCCCATCCCATTCCAGCAGGATTACTATAAAGGCTCTGCATCAGCCATTACTCACCCTCTATTCTCATTATAATTACCGAGACCTGTAGTGTTTAAGGCCGGCATGAGGGGACGGAGGGAGGGCCAATCAAATTGAAACAGGTTTGATTTGGTAACAAATAGAAACATTGTTTATAAATGTTTGATATTTGTTTCCCAAATCTTAAACCTGTTTCAATTCAATGCCACAGTACCAACATATGGAGGCGGGAACCTCGGCCTTGTGGTAACTCCCATAGCAGACTAGTAATCGCTGGAACGACACAGACATGGGTATAAATCTGAGACATTATTACACATCAAGTTAACCCTGGCTACAGACACATAGGGTAATTGAAGGAATTGATACAGTTTTACTTATCTGAGTGTCTCAATCCATGTAACTGTGCTCGTGATGTGGTACACATTTCCACCAAGTTGCAGGAATCCCGGGGCACCGTAGGCAACAACAAGGTCCTCTTGGTAGACTCTGTATGTCTAGGGGGGTCGTCAGCCGCAGCCGTTGCATACAGGGAGATCCTTGGCCCAACCATAAGTAAGGGGAGGACATGCGCTGCCAATACTTGGAAGGTACCAAGTCCACACCACTCTCAGTCCGCAAGCTTCTTGAGGTCAACTCACCATACTTGGAGTGATGAAACGATGCGTTGGAATTGACCGTGCTTGCTCCCTGGGTCCTGCTACACATTCGTCAACTCTCTGTACTTGCATCACTAATGTTGACCCTAGGCCTGGAGCAGGTGTCTTTTGAGTTGAAAGCACAGAGGACCCAGCTGAGACATCTAGAAGGAAGTCAGTTTCTGAAGAACAGAAGCAAATTTCAGTTAGGAGTAAACCCTATCCTGGTGTTAGGCCTTCATTGGTGATTATAGAATCCACGGCCGGTCAACTGACTTATTTCTACCTTCTGAGATGCCTGTTATCATATAATATATGTAATAATAATAATATGACTGAGATGAGATGAGATGATACAGCAAGATGGCTGTCTTGCTGTGATGGTGACAATTTTGCCGCCCCCCCCTCTTTTTCTGAAATTACTCACAATGTGCTGGGTAGCCACAGTGGCCCAAGCGTGGTCACACTATTGATTGCACTGTCATATCCTTCAGACAGATATTAGTGAACGTGGAGTTAATTGTACAGGCACAAGACAGGACAATGTCATGAAGGGGTCAGTTCTTCCATACATGCCATGACGCAGCGATGGCACGAATCACATAAGAAGCAGAAGACAGTAGTGGGGCGTCAATGGTATATCTACCTTCTGCCAATTGATAAGACTATTTTATGGTCTTCTTCAACTACGCGGCTTTTTTAAATGACAAGCCTTGCTGATAGACGAAGGGACAGAATAACCGTAGCCGAGAGCCGCGAACGGATCGGCACGAGTAAGATAGTGGCGGATGGCTCGAACAGGACATAGCAGAAAATCGTCCTCGAGTCCATGTACAAAGTCTGACAACGCAGGAATGGTGTACGACGTTGAGCGCACGGACCTGAACAAACAGACTCAATTTTGGCGATAAATTCAGGAATGGGCCGAAAAGAAATGCAGGACCGATCCGCTGACCAGGACATAGAAGATCTTTCAAGAGCATGAAGTATAGACAGTCTGGACGCCAAAACAAACGCCGCCACGACGGCCGTCTTATAAGACACAGTTTTTATAGACGCGGACTCTAAGGGTTCAAAAGGTGGTATAATCAGAGCACACAGAACCACACCGATATCCCATTTCGGTAACAGTTGGCGAGTACAATGCGACTGTAATGCGAAGGCGTGAATAAGAGCAGAGATATTATCGTTAAGGCTAATGTCGGAACCCAAGGTAAGACGTAACACCCTATTCAATTCATGCCAGAGCAGATCGACAGCCTTCCATGGTGCTAATATGAAACTCCCTATCCTGGAGAAGGTGAAGGATGAAATCAATTACGAGGGAAATAGAGTCGGGAACGATCACGTCCTCGGCACCAGGACAAATATAGGAACGTAGTGAGTAAGATTCTACATATAATAAACAACCTTAAGGTTGACGACAGAACCATAATGTCAAAGTCTAACCATTGGTGTAACGGTTAATATAGGAATAAAGTACTTGATGGAGAAAGTCGGAAAAACTGTCCCACAAGTACACCACGAAGACATTGTGTTGATCAAGCACAATCCTAAGGTAAATGGATCTCAACATAATGTTAGTGTGATAAAGTCAACATGGCTCTGTGTTAACACTGTGCTGAATTCAATTAAAGGCGACTAGTCCGTCATTCACAATCCCGCCGTCGTCCTCAGAGAATATCCATGTCCATAATCCAAAGACCTATTCCATATAACAGTATTTAACCAAATACTGCTGATTCCAATACAATTTTGATATTCTGAACTCCAGACTGGAAACAGCAAGGTCTGGACAGAACTCTCTTCGTAGAGTAAAGACGAACCTAAGTAAATCACATTGTGAAAAACCCGAGAGGAATTGATACAAGTGGAAAGTTGACGCCAAACGAACGGACTTCCCCACCACCGACGATCGACGATGGAGAATCAAAGGAAGTGCCGATGAATGGATATAAAATATGCAACTCGCAAATGAAGAAATGACGTGACAAACGGCGTTATGGCGTACCGGAAACGTCTAACCGATGTAATAGAATGACGCACAGGCGTATGAGAGACATGACGGTGTAATGAACATGTCGTCATGGTGTAATAGGAAAGCGTAATGTGAAAAATGCGAGAAACGTTGTATATGATAAACAACGTAGTGATTTCCTCATTCACAACAACTTAATGTATATACATGCTCATCATGGAGCAGGATACAACTTATAAAAGCACACGACGTAACAGAAGGGCGTTGCAAACAGTAACCCCGAAGTCGATTATAACAATTTTCCTTCTCTTTAAACGCAGTAGAGATGAACATATTAAATGTTTGTAGCGTTAATCACCAAATGTAAGCTCAATGAGATAAATGGGATTATGGATCTTTGTGTCAGTGAAGATGAATAATGTATCAATGAACATGGTTACATTATGACCTCTCCCGATGTAATTTGTCTCCTGTACATGAATTTCAGTACTGGAGTTTTATATGGAGAGAATATAAAACATTTACAACAATGTTACTATTAATAACCAAATAGTCACACAACCGACATCCAGAACAAAGATTTTCCAGGTAACCAAGAAAGATCCTTAAAGAATTTTAAATTCCCCAAGAGAGGAAATACATTTATCTCTCGCCGGCAGGAAAGTGAGGTTATTCAAAAAAATTTATAATTTGAAATGACCTAGCACGAACAATTTGTCGAGAAGAACAGTAGGAACATTACTAAAAAAGCAGTTTGATGCTCTAGTAGACTGTACCGGTAATACATACCTGGTAGAAAGAAACCATAGAAGACTTCAAGACTCACGTGTCACTAGGCTTGATCCTTGGCCGGCCAATACCTTCCCACTCCCGCTAGTAATTTTAAATTTTCTCAAATGGAAGAAATTAAAATTAGTGCATAACTCCATCTGAATTATAAGCGTAATACAGTATACAGATGGAACCAACATGGTGTGAAATAAAACAAGCAATGTAATAATCAGACAATTGTGTTTCAAGAAAAATCACACTTTCACATAGTGGGTGAATAGGTTTACTCACTCACGTAAACCAGCATAAGTGGGTGAATAGGTTTACTCACTCACGTAAACCAGCACGTGATCTCATTGTTGTTCGACACACCCTTAATTACATAGAGAGATCAGTAAAGAAGCTCATTAAGATGCGACACAGGGTCGAAGTAAATAGGGTTGAGTTGTGATTACGTAACACAAATGCAACAATCATGCTTCATATTCAAGTCAGCATGAAAGACATAAAACCTCTGTAAGGTCTCTCTTGAATACAGGATATCAAAATCATACGTAATAAAACTTGATATCACAAGAGATTACATTTTGGTAGGACCAAGGAACTGAATGTATGAAAGTGAACCCACCAAAACTGCAAGTCCGAACAGACGCAACAACAACAACATGAAAGTTTGACGGCTGCAAATAAAGTATCCGATCTCTCCGGCGGGAAGAAACGAAACCCCCGCCGATGAGGATACTATTTACAACCCTACTTGAGATATACACAAACTCAATGCATAAAATTCATGAATCAACGAAACCAAACCTGATCGTTTATTGTAGAGATCACCATCGGCCTTCAAAACTCAGCACTAAAAGGCAAACTTACAGAAATGCCGGGAACTAAGTACGAATCTGTCACAAATTGAGCAATAAAAACGAGGTCGCGAGAGCCCGTAAAAACCCACACCAAACACAGCGAGTCGAACTCATTGTTCGTGTGAAGACGTGATATTGAATACACATTGTCTCCATCACGCAGGACTGTGTTATCAGATAAGCCCGATATTAATATTGACTTTAGAAAATATATCGGGTAATAATTTCAAGATATAAGAATTTTGAAAACTCCGACAAGAGCCAATCAATTTCGCGACGTCTGTCCGAAGACAATAAACACATGGCAGATGGAAAAACAGACCATGTGAAGTCTACAAAATTTGCCCAAACAAAATTTTGACAAGACAGAAATGTGAAAGAAAACTATCCCCAAAATATTAATTTAATCACCATCGAACCATTGACAAAAATGACATAGGTGAGACAACATACGGCGAGGAAGTATTTCTTCGTCTGACATATAATACGAGGATTATTCGAAGTAGACGGCATATCCGGCAGCAACGCTAAAAGCGCATCCAAATTATCCGAAAAACCATCATTGACGTATGTTCCTAACTTTACAATGAAGAAAAAGGAATCACAGATGAACTCGACGAGACCGGTGTAGGAGAACGTCGAGTCGAAGTACGAGAACGGCATACCGGAGAACGGGAGGGCCGAAAAACAGAACTAGAATTCCCGGTCTAATTCTCACCGATTTCGTAAGCAGTATGCACTATTTTAATAAGCAATAATCGTCGACAGATTGGATATTTAACGATGGAAATTGATTGAAATATCAAACATTTATAAACAATGTTTCTATCTGTTACCAAATCAACCTGTCTCAATCCACCATTATATCAGTTTGACCTCATACCCGATAATAGTCTAGTTGATAATATTTGATGGGATGAAAATAATGGTTTGTCTTTTAGATCATCACTTGTGACCATCCTCGTCAATGTGAATACTTTCAGTATATTTCCAATACAAATTAAACATTTATAAACAATGTTTCTATTTGTTACCCCAACTCAATCCTAAAATTGAAGTCCCGTAACATGTCATTTCGTTATTATAGAATCGCTGATTCATCAATAAACGAAACCGCAAAAGCAATTTTGACACTCAATGGTAGGTCTGAATAACCCACCATAAAACGAGAAACGGATTTAGAACTGCGTGATGAATTAACCCGCAAAGGAGAAACAGACAAGACACGTTTATTCCGTTTAGGTAACGGAGTGTGAAAACAAAAAGACAAAGGAGAGGTCGAGCATGATATGCGAACCCACTGCATTTCATTGTCCGACGAGAACAATGGATTGCTAAGGCACGGCAGGTTAGAGAAGTCTTGTCGAAGTAGACAAAGGAACCGGTTTGACTGCATACATAGCCAAACCTATACATGTAGGCTGTCTAACTAGACGTAGAACCGTCCCGCTAGTATATTTATAGAGGCGGGCGAGTTCTGATTACTAAGACCATGGGAAACATTTATATAATTGCAACGATAACTTCGTTAGCTTCCAGGACAATTACAAGCAATTCCCAACAGACGTCTGTCGACTTCCGAAAGAAACGGGTCGCCAGACGCCTGCAAAGGTAAGCCCGACTAGCCTGGGCGAAATTTCCCCACGCTAACGGGTGTCTAATATACACTCGGCGAACTTCGCCGATAACACAACTCTTTACAAGAAAACCAAACCGTGTGGGCGTCCAAACTGGACCACCATTTCACACACGAATTACATGCATTAGATATCGGAATCTCAGACATAACTAATGAAAGAATTTCCGACAATAATGAAAGAATTTCCGACAAGAAATAACACAAGTCAAAACCGATAAGGATACTGAGGGTCGTTACAACAACAACCCAGGTTGTATAAACACTTCCTTCCTGATGTGTACTGGTCGAGGTACAACAGAGAATAGAGGATGAGTAATGGCTGATGCAGAGCCTTTATAGTAATCCTGCTGGAATGGGATGGGAGAGTTCTCCTAGGGGCGGACAACTCTCCGCTAGGGGAGCTAACTTTTAGTTTTAACTTCCGTTTTCTACGTTGTATCATCTTCCTGACGGAGATTATTAGGCATTGAATTGAAACAGGTTTAAGATTTGGGAAACAAATACTCATTTTCTGAAATATAGCCAGTTAAAGCACATGGCAGATGTTTCATATTCTGAAATACATGTGTTCCTTTACTCTGGATTTTGGAGCATGGTATTTTTATTGTCATGCAGTATTATTCCTTATGATATAAATTTAATTCAACTATATCTATATAGTGCAACTACATGTACATGTACATGTATACAAACCTTAATTGTGAATCAACCACCGTGCTGGGGTCTTCCACATGTCCCATCTTGCACGTTGATGTCGGGTGATACATGGTCAGGGTGAGATGACGAACATAACATTCCCAGTATGCATCAGTGTCATATCCATGGTAAGCACACAGTTGGAAGGTCTCCTCTATCAGGGTGGTCCCATGTTGTGTGAAAGCCTTCGTGTTCAACAGCTCCTGAATATACCGAATACCTGACGAGACAGTGAACAAATATTCAAACATTTATGTCAACCTGGTTCAGTTGCAGTCACTTAAGGCGGCTGTAATAGCAGGGACTTGCACAACATGCAACCAGATTTTAAATTTGGAGTGCAACAATTCTTGATGTTATTGGTACATGTACTTTCAACATTTGAACACAATGCACAAGAGAACTTGAGAGAATCACATGTCAAAATGAACAGGGTCCTTGCTTGCCACGACTGGTGGTTTGCATGAAATTTGGTCACATTTCATAGTCCTGAATTGAGAGTTCTAAAACTGAATCAAGATTTCCTCATGTTTGGACTGATTGACTTAGGCCTTTGACCGTCTGACCTATATTTAGTACTAAACACATCAT
>JAVTVY010044483.1:0-198323 GCA_036873755.1 Hanleya hanleyi | reverse complement strand
TGCGCATGCGCAGACTATTGAACACGGACGAACCATTAGTGTAGTCAAGTGCTCCTCCACGAGAGCTTCAAAATAAGACCTAACTCGACCCCATTTGACCATTAGGGACTCACCTAGACTCCAACATGTCCACCCCGTATGGGCCTATACACCCATAGCCATGCAGTATAGGCCTATGGGCCTACCCAGGCCTCGGTGACTTTTTTCAAAAATTTCACCGATTCGCTCCGCAATACTTCCTATCGTGTTCTAAATGACGAGACGAGTAAAACGAGACCCCACAACCCTACCGCAAATGTATAGAAGTACGTTTCCCAGGGGGACAAACATTGATCCTATACCCTCAGTATGGGTCTATATGGGGCTCGGTGACTTTTTTCAAAAATTTCACCGATTCGCAAGGGGACACTTCCTATCATGTTCTAAATGACGAGACGAGTAAAACGAGACCCCACAACCCTACCGCAAATGCATAGAAGTACGTTTCCCAGAGGGACAAACATCGGTCCTATACCCTCAGTATGGGACTATATGAGGCTATATCGTACTTTTTCAAAAATTTCACCGATTCGCACGGGGACACTTCCTATCATGTTCTAGATGACGAGACGAGTAAAACGAGACCCCACAACTCTACCGCAAATGTATAGAAGTACGTTTCCCAGGATGGTGCTATACCTCCCATACCCCATATAGGCATTTTCCCGTAATTTAGGATAAAGTCCGTATTCCGTATTTTTCCAGGAAAATTTTTACATACACCCACCCTGGAACTAGGGGAGATAACTCTATTGATAGACAAGCCCCGTTAAGCCCGGCGACCTACATACCCCTCATACCCCATATAGGCATTTTCCCAGGTTTTTCGATAAAGTCCGTTTTCCGTTTTTTTTTTCAGGAAAAATTTTACATGCACCCACCCATGACTGGATGCCCCTTCACATAGGCTTCACATGGATACCTCATAGAACTCCATCGGCCCATTAGTGGCTCCCCTAGCTCCCAAAACGTCTATTTCCATACCCTTGGGCTACCGCGCATGCGCAGAAGGCCGATATGTCAACCCCACACCCAGTCCATTAAATGCCCCTTCATGAATGCTTCACTTTGATACCTCACTCGACCCCATCGCTCCACTAGGGGCTCCCCTAGTTCCAAAAAGGCTATTTTCATACCCTTCGGCCACCGCGCATGCGCAGAAGGCCGATATGTCAACCCCTCACCCAGCCCATTAGATGCCCCTTCACATAAGCTTCACTTTGATACCTCACTCGACCCCATCGGTCCACTAGGGGCTCCCCTAGTTCCAACACGTCTATTTCCATACCCTTGGGCCACCGCGCATGCGCAGAATGACCCTAATTCAACCCCACACCCAGTCCATTAGATGCCCCTTCATGGATGTTTCACTTTGATACCTCACTCGACCCCATCGGTCCACTAGGGGCTCCCCTAGCTCCAAAAAGGCTATTTTCATACCCTTCGGCCACCGCGCATGCGCAGAAGGCCGATATGCCAACCCCTCACCCAGCCCATTAGATGCTCCCTTCGTAAATGCAAAGCTTCTACTTTGATACTTCACGACTTTATTTCTCATCAGCTGAGCTTAGTTTGAAGGCTGGCCCAGCAATGTGCTACAGGGTGGTGGAATAAGACCTCTGAATAACTACACACTCCAGTCCATTAGATGCCCTTCATGGATGCTTTACTTTGATACCTCACTCGACCCTTAATGCGGTCCACTAGGGGCTCCCCTAGCTCCAAAAAGCGCTGTTTACCGGCCACCGCGCATGCGCAGAATGCCGATATTTCAACCCCACACCCAGCCCATTAGATGCCCCTCACCTAAGCTTCACTTTGATACCTCACTCGACCCCATCGGTCCACTAGGGGCTCCCCTAGCTCCAAAAAGGCTATTTTCATACCCTTCGGTCACCGCGCATGCGCAGAAGGCCGATATTTCAACCCCCCACCTAGCCCATTAGATGCCCCTTCACCTAAGCTTCACTTTGATACCTCACTCGACCCAATCGGACCATTTTATCTAGGGACTACTTTTTCTCCGCGGAAGCTTTTTCCCGAGACCGAATTACCGCCAAAACCACGGCCAAACCGCATCACCGCGGATGAATACATTTTTTTTTTTTTTTTTTGCCGGAACTTTTTTTTTTTCTATGCACTCATTGATCGCGGCCATCTTGTACCCACCTCCCACATGGCGGCCATCTTGTACCCACCTCCCACATGGCGGCCATCTTGTACCCACCTCCCACACATCACGCATGCGCACACCCCCAATAACCCCCCAATGCCCATACACTTATGACGTCACACCAGGTTCTGCGCATGCGCAGTGGGGGGGTATTCTATCAATTCGGGTACTACATACTACTTGTCCATAATTCATACTTGAAACTGTTTATTATTTTTTTCAATAATAAATGCCTCATGGGAATTATGTCTAACGCCAGAGAATTAGCTGTCCTGCTGGATGATCAATAAAATGTCCAATCTATTTGATATGATGGAAAAAAATAACTGCGGATTTAAGATAGCTCACGAACATGTGAGAGAAGCGGAACATGTGAACATGTCCCACGAACATGTGAGAGAAGCGGAACATGTGAACATTCCCACGAACCGTGAGAGAAGCGGAATACGAATTTCGACGGAAAAAATGCCCCCGTTCATTAACTCGAGTAAGTTCTTTATTATTGAAAAAAACAAATAAATATATACTTTCAACTATGAATTATAGACAACTAAATTAAGCGGAATCAGCCCAGTCAAGAGGAATCGTGTAAAGTTTCGCACACAGAAAGAGATGTTGTCACCTTACAACAGACAATTTTGAACACATATCGAAATGCATTAATTTCGAGTTGTTCCTGTTATTCCAAAATCTTATAGATCCAGTGACTTAGAATTACTCAGAAAGTACAACAAGATCATGTATAACTGAAATATTCTGTTGTGGATAGGCTTTTTGGGACTAGCTCCACTTCGAAGCTAAAAAATCCGTATCCACTCCACGTTTTGGTTCAGTTTTTGACACATGTGTTTGACGCGCAAATATCACATCCGTTGCGGCGAGTACCATTAATTTCGTGAATGTTGGCTAAACTTGTGCTTTAAATTATGACAACTTTATTGACTAATTACGGTTGTGCCGTGGTATACAGAGAAGATGTTGGATATCAGAGAGAGGCACTGTGTCTTATTGACGTCAGCTATATCCTCCAGTATATGGAGAGTGTCACCAATGGCCGAATCTCTCCGGAAACAGTTGATTATTTGGCCCCGGAAATGATCCTCAAAGTTACCACGAACTTTTTGAACTCCCGTTTAGCGACCATCGGGGAAGTTGAGAGTAGTGAACTGCGAATTAAACGATTGCACGTGGCGTTTGGAGACAAAACAAATGCTTCTCCAGTGGTTTGTTTGAATTACATTTCACATCCAAGCCCCATTCGCAACTTCATTGCAAATGTGAGCCATTAGTGAGAGAGAGTAAAAAAAAAAAAAAAATGTAGCGAAAAGTAACGAAAAAGTAGCGAGCCAAGAAAAACAACTAACATTGAGCCCCAAAGGAGCCTTTCAGACATTATCGAGACCGTAATCATCCAGTTTTCGAGTGGCACAGTTTGATATCATTTGTCCAAGATATTGTTAAATTTGGCTTTCCGCTTTTCATTTTATCGCTTAATTCTGGCTCATTCTATCTGCTATTTTAGTCATCAAAGCATGGCTCACTCTATTGTCTCACTTACTGATTCACTGATCCAAAAGTGAATCGGATAGAAACCGGTTCAATGAGACAAAATAAATAACCTTTTCAGCTCACTTCTGGCTCAAAGAGCAAAAATCACATTGTGACACATGTAGCCCAACATCAAACCACGTATATAGGGGTCACCAAACAATTACTTTGCCCACAATTGAACAATCCTGTCGACTGTGCCATCAACCCCGCCTACAACACTGGCATGGTTATTTTACAGATCAGAAAGGGATTTGATTAATACAAGTTAAAGCACATTCACATCACCACCATGGCCACATCTCCCCGGGTCACTCCTTTGTATCCCAAATTTGCAAATCTGCATTGTTCACAATGAGGTAGGAAAATGTATTAAACACACCCAAGATCCTCACAAATACTCAACCAGTTATGTTCACTATACTTCCAAACATACATGTATATAGCACATACTACACTCTAAGACGGTGAATGTTGATGGCAAAACTAACAGCACGTTAGCAATAAAGTTGCACAATAGTGAGTGAGTGAGTGAGTAGGATTTAACGTCTTTTTCAACATGTTTTAGTCCTATCACGACGGTACTTACATGTGCCAGAACACGAATGTCCACAGTTCCTATTCTCATGGACATTGATCAGCCCAGCCAGTACAACATCCGGTCACCTATCAATGTTGCTTAACTTCGGTGTTTGCCATGCAACCATGTGCTGTAGCCTCGCTTTCATGCAACAGGAAATTCACGTACCATGTGTCATCTGGTCATTACATTGGTTAACGGAGACAAGAACTCCAGAAGAGTTGGCTCGTAACTGGATAACTGACTCATCTCCCAGCAAATTAATGGCGGATCACATAGCCAGAGCCTCTTCATCAGATGTGGCTTGTTCTTGGGTCATTAAAAACAAAATGTTCGGAAATGCCATGGCTCATAGTTGAGTAATTAAACCGCTTCTCAGTAAAACAATTGCGGATCACATAGCCAAAATAGTTCCTCGACAGATTCGGCTTGGATTGTGAAACAGAATATTGTCGCCTTTCTATAAATTACTCAAAAATGCTTAAGCAGTTCTTAAATTGGCTCACTGGTGGAACTTTATTGGCTCCATTATCAACCGTGACGAATTTTAACCTCTGGACAATTGTGATGTATTCCAATATGAAAGTATTGTAACCCGGGCAACGACATGGGTGTCCATCACAACATCGTCTATGTCGAAATAAATCAGTAGAGCTCTCCATCTCCGCGCTACACACGTCGGGTTCGTCAAGAGAAACGCTAGTTGCAATTCGTTATGACTTTTCCAACTTGTTATACATTGATAAAATGTTTCACAGTATATTATGGGTATATTATTGTCGAGTATAATTGCTTACGGTTTGCCTTTTTCTGATTTAGTTGAAGCCTCGGAGAGGTCGACCAAGAAAACTACAGACGAGAGAAAACAAGAGAAACCAGGTAATATATTATATCTGCACCATGCCTTTTTGGGGGTTTCTCAAAATATGTGGGAAAGTTTTCGATACCTTGTACTCCTACTAGTGTAACTAGTTTTCCTCATACACCATATGACATATATCCGACATTGTATTCCTTCCGGAAATATTTCCATAATTTCTTTGATAGGCATTTAGATGTCGGCGTATATAACACAATGCTATGCTTTGGATAACAACTTCTTTATTGGTGAGGAGCTGTTGTTTCGTTGGAGATACTTCTAACTGTTTCAAAGCTAATTTTCGTATTATACTGACAACACTTGATTACACACACGTTGATGGATCACGACTCTGACAGGGTCACAGGCCCTTAAAACAGTTTTGGGGGATGTGGACGGTGGTATTACGGTGAAGGGTCGAAATATGGGGTCTCTATACATAACCCCGTGCTTTATATAAAAATACACAAGGTCATTTCCAGCGTGACAGACGGGACAAAAGATAGCCACCCTGTGATGTTAACACAACTCTCTACCAAACTAAAGTTAATAAAATCTAAGCAAAAACTTATCAGTGGTTAGTGAACTAGTTGTACTTTAACTTAAGACAGAAACATTGAAATAATTATTATTAATATTTTCTTTTCAACTGGAATTGACAAATGTGACAGACGGGACAAGTAGGGACCACGCATTTGAAAAAGGAATAGACAAGATAGATCTCCTTCTCAAATGAAAATCAACTTTTAATGTAATTCAAATGTTAGTGGACTAATCAAGAAATCGGAGTTAGGGTTAACAGTTTTTCTATGAAGAAGATTAATTATGGATTTTTGCCAATTAGTGATGTGACAGACGGGACAACTTATCGTGACAGACGGGACATTATCTCATGCCCTATAAATTATCTTCCTGTTTCCAGACTTTTTTTAATCATGTAGATCAGTGCTACAACTAAGATGTTCATTGTGCACTAGTTTACTTCACATTGTTTGGTTTTAGGTCATATTTTCACAAAATCCGCCGTTATCAGTTCAGTGTCCCATCTGTCACATGTCCCGTCTGTCTCAATTTAATGTATTTAGACATTTGTATGTATTTTGTATTACAAACTTAATTTTTCAAAGCATATAGGTTTGTGCATTCATCAGAATGTTCATTGCATCTACATTACTAAACTTTGTTTGGTTTGGGGCCATATGAACGCAAGACTCAATAATCTATGGCTGCTTTTTGAAGCGTTTTGTGACAGACGGGACAGATATGGAGTTGAAATTTATATCAGCATATCTGACCAAGAATGAAATAATTAATTGCATCTGGTTGAGAGGTTTTACAGTAGATAAATAATAGTGTTACTGGCTTTTTTCCTTCTTAAAATTTATTGTACTGAAAGAAAAACCTAAAAAATCATCCGTTTTTGTGACAGACGGGACACCTACACCACGCAGTAAATTTTTTCAATTATTTTGGAAATAATTACTTTAATTGTAAAATGGTATTGACTGTGGAACTTAGACATGATGGAGTATTTAAAAAAACAAAGAAACATTTTGTTGAGTTAAGTTTCTATGTCTGGAGGAAAATCATGAATTTGGTATACATTTTAGTAAAAAATGTTTCAGAATTTTATCCATATTCGAGTGCAGATTTTTAAAAACCTGACAGTTGCAGATGACAAAAAAACCTACTTTCTTGAAACTTTGATTAATATAGCTTAAATAAAAATCACAATTAAGTATGCTGATGGAAAGGGAAAATTTGTCACTCATGCAATGTTTATGTGGAAATGACCACAAAGGTCTGAAATGCACTTTGGGTAAAACGAGAAATAAACGGTTCACATCCAAACAAAATTAGTAAATTTGTGCAATTTTATTCCTTGCCGGACGATTTAAATTTTAACTTGACTGTCTATTCAACCCGGCACAGCCAGATGATGGCTCGCTTCATTCTCAATTCTCATTGGTCAGTCGCGACACGCCTCCGGCAAGAGAGGTCATACACTGATCAGCTGACCAATCAGAATTGAGAAAGAAACGGGCCATCATCTCGCTGTGCCGGGTTGAATGGACAGTCCGGTTGGATTTTGAATCGCCCGGCAAAGGTATAAAATTGCACAAATTTACTAATTTTACGACGGGAATATGTAGAGTGACAATTGTAGAATATGTTGATGTATGTTGTTTGGAGGTAGAGCGTTTATTTCTCGTTTCAGCCAAAGTGCGTTTCAGACCTTGATGTATTTTTATATAAAGCATGGAGTTATTTATAGAGACCCCATATTTCGAAACTTCACCGTAATACAACCGTCCACACCCCCGAAAACTCTTGCTTTTAGGGCCTGATGTGGACAGGTTCAAAGCGACTAAAAATATCACACAAGAACAAAAACATGAATTTATCATGAATATATCTTTCAAATTAGTTATTCCCCACTTCAAACAAAGAACTTGCAGTATGTGTTGTAATCTTCGTCAACATCGACTGGCACACGCCATGTTCAAATACTACACTAACGCTATTTCATTACGTTTCCAAGTTGTCAGAGCTAGGAAATGAGACCGATCTAACTGAGAAGTTAATTTATTATATATATACATCACAAGCTTATACTTTCATCGCAAGCCGAGTCCACAAGTGGCTATATCGGTGAGACGTGAGATGCCAAACAAACCTAGCAGACCAAACAAATGAAAGTGACGAGCGGTGTTCTATACTAATGAATAGGCTCTGTGGTGCTCTATTTCTGATGATTTACAAATTTTTATCTATCTTGAATCGTGTCCAAGAATGTTGACAACTTCATGGATGTGCCCATTCATTTAGACACCTGAGTCCATTAATTTGAAAGAAACGTAGGCCAATGTTTCATTGGGTGGTATTTTGTGTTTAAAATAATATGATTTTCCACACGGAACTGTTTTGCAGTTGGACAGTCGAGAAGATGGGGTCGCCTTCTTACCGTGGAATGACCGGGAGATAAAGACTGACCCTGCTGGCACAAAGAAGAGATATAGGTATAGGCAGAGAGAGAAAACTGTTACCCATGGTCGGGGTAAGGAAACAGCCACCCACAGCCGGAGAAAGGAAAGTACTGTGATTAAAGATGAAACCAAAGAGACATCAGTCCCAACACCTATATGCCTGTACCATAACATTACAACAGTAACGAAGGAAGAAGATGGGTTTCAGTCAGATTCTGCCGTGGAAGAATCTTTACCTACCCAGAATAAGGAAGCTGCAATGATTATGCCCGGGTTACTAGATCTCGATCATGCGACCCAGATTAAGGATTGTGACGAAGAACTCAAATCTCCGACGGATTACTCCATCCAAAACAACCACCTTCCGGTATCTATCGGGGAACAAACTCCTACAACTGCAGATAGTCCGAAGAACGCGGACGTTCCTGTAGATAGTCCTCAAATTTCTGCTTTTCCGGATAGCTGTCAAACTGTAACAGACGTAGAGCGTCGTATACAAGTACATGGTTATAGAACTCGTTCAGTTTCTCGCGTAGATAGATATCAAACTGTGGCCCATGTAATTAATTGTCAGACCGTGACCTGTATGGATGGACGTGAAACTCTGACAGATCAGCGCCAAGTTGCAATCTCTGAAGATGCAGATATGTCACTTACTGAAGCTTCAGTGGTTGGCAATGAAATTAAAAGTGACCAAGGGAGACAATCTCATCAGAAACCGAAGAAAACCAAGCGAGTAGTGAAAGCGAACAGAGTGAACAAATGTTCCGTGTGTTTCAAGGAGCTTCGTTCGAAAAAAAGCTTACTTCAGCATATGCGAATTCATACCGGCGAAAAACCTTTTCAGTGTGAAATATGTGGCATGGGTTTTGCTCGTAGAACAGGGCTCACTGAGCATTTGAAGAAGCATTCTGGAATAAGACCGTTCAAATGTTCTACCTGCGATAAATCCTTTTTTAGCAATTTCCGCCTGAAATTACACATGAATTCACATACTGTCGAAAGACCTTACATTTGTGAAATTTGTGGTAAAGGGTTTCACCGGAACGATGGACTTTGGAGACATACACTCAGTGTTCACACCAAAGATAAACCTCATGTGTGTTCTCTATGTGGTAAGGGATTTGCTCAACGATCTCATATGCAAACTCATTTCTCTCGACACGAGGAACAGAGAAGTTCCTGGTATCAATGTGAAATCTGCGATAAAAGATTCCCAATCAAGGACAATTTTGAAATACACAATAGGGGCCATACTGGCGAGAAACCGTATGTATGTGCTCAATGTGGTAAAGGTTTTACGTCTTCCTCTTATCTGTGGCAACATAGAAAGATACATGACACGACATCATATCAGTGTGTTAAGTGCGGGAAAAGCTATTCTTGGGCTCATACCCTCCAGCAACATATGAAAACCTGCCTTCAGAATGAACCTGACACATGTTAACTGACTGGATCCTTTTACCCCTCCCAGTGATATTGAACTTTACCGATATCGAGAACAATCCTAACTGGAACGTTTATAGCTGCCTGCTTTTGGCTTTGAACTACAGTGGAATCATGGGCAGAAGCGTTTTGACATAGACATGATAGTCAATCAAGATGACTGAGATACATCTGTCAGTATGAATTAGACAATCAAAATACGATCTTAATTGTTATCTTAGCGACTTTAAATCATATTCACTCGATCACTGACTCACTCCTTCTATTATTTAGCCATGCTAGCTCTACAGTGTAAGCCTCTGTGCTTTTGAAACGATTAAGTTGAAGTCTGATTATTTAGAGCGGTCCTGGTGAATGGATATTAAATTGACTTAAGTGGCAGACTGCCATATCGACGTCATATCGGTCATGTCGGTAACGTCATATGGGTGAATTACTGGAGTTGTCATAACATTCACCAAGCCCTCTGGTAAAGAAACGTCCACCGAAGACAGCTGGAGTTACCCATCCCAACATTATAAAAAAGAAGGGACATTGGGGCATGGAGGAGCACCTCCATTCAAGATGTCTGCATGAACATCTACAATAAAGCGTGACTTAGATGCAGTCATAGAATGGGTGATTTTTTTGGTTCTTATGATGTTTTAGATATGCAGTCAAACTATTGGACTGTATAGGGAAGATACACACGTTTGGTCCGTCATTCACTATTCAGCCGTCGTCCATTAAAGAATATCCGTGTCCATAATCCAAGGACCCAATTCGTATAACAGCATTAGCACCAAATACACCCCCCCCCCCCTCCACCCCCCAAAAACGATCATAGTATACATATACTCTATCAACAAAGAAACGTCCCATGAATGATATTCCTGAATGATGGATTCTCGCATTGATATATCGGCGATGAGTTTTCTTGAACACCGATATCTTTAATGGGTCAGTACGGTCTTGATTGATGAGGGGTTGTAGTATAGAAAATCGAACAATACCAGGTGGATACATGTCTGTACGGTGTGTGTTCATTCGTACCATGATATTCTATATGGCATTTTGAGCCTGCATTTGAAATCTTGTCAGTAATTCGGCATCTTTTCCGACCATATTTTTAAGTGATGCGTTTAATTATTCGCTGTCTATCATACGTCCCGATATTGTAGAGATTCAGACCCAATGATCATTCGTATGTTATCGAATGAACTGAGAATCTTGAAGGAGATAATGTAGGCCATATTAACGACGATTGATCAGACGACCATGGGAACGCCTGTCTATACGTCAACTCCGAGAAGGAAATAGTTAATCATTAATATCAGAAGTCCATAAAATCTAGATCTTATGGACTTCTGTTAATATAGAAGGAGCAAACCATGTCTTGGTATTGACTTGCTGCATGGAAAAGAGTGTCAAGGTATTTAGTTTGCAGATTATAACACACGTAAAAGCAGAAACATAATTAATTATTCTAATGGAATATCGAGACTGTCACAGGCCTAAATTCGAGTAGTGAAAAGTTTCATTATGCCTTTCGGACTGTTCGATAAAGCCTTCACTCCCATTCCATAGTTTCATAGATCAAACTGTTAGACCTGATATTAAATTCATTGAAAATTACATTTGAAGGAAATATAAATTTTCCAATTTGCTCGACAAAGTAAGCGAGAAGGGGGACTGAAAAACGCTATGACCAAATCCTTGAAATTGGTTCGGCTTTCCAAATATTCAAAACCCTTTTTGATTCGCAAAAATCAACGACTGAATCAAATGTTTGGAAACTTGGCATACACGGCACTTGGACCAAGACATTGCCAAGGCGAGAATTGCGACTTCGTCTGTCAATTCAGTATAGACAGCACGGACCAGTCAAAATCGTCGGATTTTGAAGGAGGAAAGTGAATATATATATGGTATCAGACATGTCAGACCTATGACGCAAATCCTACAATTGTCGGTTAGAAGTTGAAAATTACTTCCCTTGACATGAAAACGTTGGCAGATGGCGCTGTATTTCTTAAACAAATATTGATAAGAGTCACGTGGATCTGCCATCAATACATCCTATGGTCTAAGACCTTTCCGGATTTGATAATCTTAATATTCAGATGGTTACCAGTCGATAAGAAAATTCCTCTATAGCTATATTACCATTCAAAAACACTCTTGGTTCATACATATGAAACAATTCGATTGCTTTTTTTTCTGGAAAATACAACCTTTGTTTAAAAAAAAACTTTTTTTTTTCTCCCACAAAATATCGACTTTAGTTTCATTTCACAGATACTTCCTGGTAGATGACTACTGCTAAAATCTGGCTTTTTCCCCAATGAACGAATAATTGAAATCAACATTATAGTTTGTTTTTAAATGGAGCAATTCAATCAAACTTGTTAACTTTGATCTTCAATGTTCATTTTTTTTCTCAAAAACTACATGTCGGTCATGGTTAGGATCATATATGGAAACTATGATGTTTACTATATCACGTCTAGAACAAGCATGAGCGTCACATGTTTCCAGACATACTTTTCGAGAGTGTGTTTGTGGTGGAACTGGTGCGTATGAATCGATTGCGAGAAAACTCCGGGTTGTTTTTTTTAGATGATATCAGCAGGTGCGATCGTGGTCAGGGAGATCAATCAGTTACGCTCATCTTCACGACCGTGATATCCCAAGGAAATTTGACAATATTGATTCGATCTTCGGCTTAGTCCGTGTCATGAACATTTATTAGGTTATGTTTTTATACCTTTGTTGTATTTAACGCCCAGCACAGCGATTTGTTGTGAGGAGTGGAAATTTGGGAGCTTTCCGCATTGAGGTAATCAAGGTACGTTTTTCTTCTCTATTGCAGGGGAGATTAACCTACAGGTGATATGAAATAGGCAAAGCCTAGAAGCGAACGCAGATAGAAAATCTGCCTTCTCTTCTGGCTTTACCTATTACATATCAAGTTAGAAAATTCAAATGAAATTCCCAATATTATAATTTATACTCTGCGAATGCAGTGGAAAAAACAGAGATTTGGATGGGAATAATAATAATTTAATTTATTGCACAATACAATTTCAGTTCAATTCATTCCTTTACACCCAAACCACTCTCTGTGATATATGAGGGAAAATACATGGATAACTGTTCGAAACAGCTTTTAAACAAATATACAATTATCACAGTAATACAACTTAACATGGAGTGTCAAGTAAACTTACAATCAGCATAACCAAGTTTGTAGTTTATATACTTTGTTGTATATGATAATAAATTGATATATTAACGTTGCTGCTGACAGTTCATCTATGAAATCTACGGAATAAATATTCACAACTTGCCGGAATAAATTATGCAAAAATATTTATTTCCACATATGGTATGATGGCCCTAACATTTTTCCATGGGTACCGTAGGTAGGGTAAACTATATATTTTTAGAAAGGTGAGTTGTCTCGCCTTTATTATGGGATATAGAAAATTTCTAGATTTAGGGTTGTCCGGCGAAGTACACCTATAAAAATAGTTCCAAATTGTTTATTCTTTCTCACACCAAAATAGTTATCCTTCAGTGATTGACAGGCTTTGTATGCCTATATATAGTCACTTAACATGTACTTAATCTCTAATCTGTATTAAATAATACTCTATTAATTGTTTCTTTTGAGATATCAGATTAATACGCACTAAAGTATGGAAGCCTGCTATGGTCACTCTTCCAAAGATTGGCCTCAGCTCAGAGAAATGCAGTTCAGGAGGCAACATGTACATGTGTAAAGAGCTGCCCTACCATAGCTCTTGGGGCTACACATGTATCTATGCTGGGTCTAGTTTCTGAAGAATGAAGAGGTCAAGCTAAAACTAGGTCATCACATGGACTGGTGTTAGGAATATATGTACATGTATGTAGTGAAATTAATGAATCAATTGAACTTAAACTTAGAAATAATACTATCTGACATGTCTGAGAACTGAAATATTCTGAGATGGATGCCTTGGCACTTGTGTTCTAATACTTTCATTCAGTGCCAGTACCGGGTGTGTGTATAATAGTAGCACCACTACATACGGATCAGCTTGGTATTATGGCCAGTTTTTTGGGGGGCTTTTCAAACAAATAGATACTATGTTGGATTGAAACTCTGAGAAAGAAATCTGCTGCTCAGGAAGCAGCTATATCTCCACTATTGCTACCAGTCAATCAATAGTCTCTGAAAATGATACTTGGGTGAGTCGGGTATGACAATCAGTTAAAAACTATTTTTCCTGTGAGCCATTAATTACAAAATACTAATTTACAAATGGAAGTACAGTGCAATAAAATCTAGATTATGCAAAGAAAACTTCACTTGCGATGGATGGTATCTGGCCCAACCCTCAATCAAGCAATAGCATTTATCTTCTGAACCACCTTTCTATATGCCCATGGGCCTAGTTACAATCCTTAAGTTTTGGGGATTCATATAAATAAAAACTTATGATGGAAACCATTCTTGAATTGTTTGTTGTTTTTTTTTCAAGTCGGGAGAAAAAAAACCCACGCACAACTTACGAAGTTACATCGCCCACACGGGATGGTGACGCCATGCTTGGAAAACCCCTTCATTTGTTGCATTTCATGAAGCTATCTGTATATTTTTACAATCATTGATGCTTTGGTGATTCGTATAAATAAAATCTGATGATGGAAACCTTTCTTGGACTTGTATGTTGTCTAGTCAGTAGAAAACAAAAACACAACACACGACGGCCGCAGCCGCCATTTTTGGAGTTTCCCCACACAATTGTCACATGACATGACGTTATTTGGCGATTCCCGATGTAATAAACTCTAAATCGAGGATGAAAATAATGTAGCCAGTGATTCATATATCACGGGACCGTTAAGTGGTCAATTTTTTGCTACGAGGCCGAAACAACCAATCACAGGTGTGTTTAGATAAAGCTATCAAGAAGCCGCTGACAACGGCTTTCCGGCGCAAGTTTAAGAAACGTGAGCCGCTCACGCTGGATGAGCTTGTCAATCTCATGCTCGATTCCCCTAATGATGTTGCTACAATAGTGGCACGCTTCATATACAATGCGTTCCAACTGAGAAAATGCAAAAATTTAATTGTCCCTGTGTGATATTCTCTCTCAAATATATTTTCTCAATATTGTTCCGTGATGCTGCGCTTTTTGACAGGATAAGGCACTCAACATTGTGCTATATTTACAGGTTACATGTAGGGCCTAGCCATGTTGGACTGGGTTTCGTATTGATCTATATCAAGTTCTTCAGTCACAAGCTACTGTTATCACTACTCCTTAATTTTTGCCTGATGTTCATATCTCACAAGTTGTTTGAGTGTTATTGCATCCAGTCCTTAATGGACATGTAAATTGTTTTTATGATACAATAAAGTTGAATTGAATTGAACGACTTGTCGTAGGCAATGAGTTAAGTAACTTTTGGCAGCAATTAATATAAACAATTATGTACATGTATATATGTGTAACGGCACAATCTATAATAAGTGGAGGAAGGAAGTAAACTGGATAACAATGTTCACTAGAACTTTGGCTAAATACTACTTCAGTTACATTCGGGAAAAAAATGAATAAGAAAAACTTCATGTATAAGGTATATCGTTGATACAGATGGTACATATCAATTTGCATTGTGGCTATAATTAGATTAATAGTTATAAATAGGCAAAATGTTGGTTAGGCTTTACTCTCGTTAAATGTCCTAGGCCAATATTCCACATAAAGATAGCTTTTTTTTACAAACTTAGGTACATATCAATACTAGTTTGTATTGACTGGGATGCCTGTATTGCTCCCTCATGTTTTCACAGAAAGGCTGGCATACAAGTAATGGTTCTCGTCGCCAACTGCATTGATTGTTGTCACCGAGTTCACATAGTCTTTCTTCAAGTATTTTATTACGCAACGCCCGGTATTAATACCGTACGCATCTTTCAACTTATGACGTCACATCGCCTGAGTGACGTCCCTCTGCGCAGCGACAACGTCCTCTGGCGAAACGATAGGGCCAATCCCCTATCCTTTAACATAGCGGGGTGTAAAGATTACTTAATTCAAGGACTATTTCAGTTGTGAAACATCGAGTTACGCTTTGATGGCCTTGGTAAAGGAGTATTATTGTGAGAGAAATAACATTGCGCTACCCCAAATATTATGGGGTTTCGCCAAATGACGTCAGTGCGCAAAGGGAGTTCACTCAGACGACGTAACGTCATAACTCGAAACATGCGTATTGGAAGTCTATACTCTCTAAAACATCTTGAGTGAAATTCACTCAAGTTTGAGTGGAAATTTATACCACTCAAGTATTTGAGTGAAATATTTCACTCAAGTTTTGTGAAATTTGACTCAAGTAATTGAGTGAATGTTACTTCACTCTAACTTGAGTGATTTTGTCCACCACTTGAGCGATTTATTGACCCAAACTTGAGCGCAATCCACTCAACTAGATAACTAATGAAGTCGTGCCTAAAACACATCTAAATCATGACTAAATCCAGGACAGAATCGCATTCCAAAGCGTTCCAATGGCCCTGTGAAACCGGTATCTGTAATGTCGGTGCCTTGATATATTCCGATGTATGGCTAAACTAAGACAATGAAAGAAACAATTTCCATCACCAGGGATATCAATAATGTTGCACTGAAATGCATCCATTAATTTCAGTTCAGATTGTTTTACGCTTTTTCTGGCATAAGAATGATCCCAAACATTGTTTGGTTGTGTCTTTACATGGTTGTGATCTATTGTAAAAATATCAATGACAACGGAGAATGAGGAAGAAAATAACCGGATTAGAAAAAGTAATTGAAAAAGATAAAATTAAAAATTGTATGTAAGGGGAGTAAATCCAATGTTTTATGTAGAGTTAATTCCCCTCGCTGTAAGTTTCACTTTCGGTTGGAGTTGCAATGCATGTTCAGTTTGAGTGAAATTTAATATTTATAAGCTAAAGGCAGTATGAGTGTTGAGTGTTGCAGCATAAGGCAGTTGAACTACCAATAGTATTCCTATTCCTAATATTCCTAGGTTATGAAAGTAACGACACTAGTAAAATAATGTCAACACTTATTTGTGCAGCAAATTTTAACAAACCTCTGCTGAAATCAACCCTTTGTTGAGCCGAAATATTGGAAAAGTTGCACTTGATGACCGCTGGTGTGTTGACAGTCCGAAGCGTATGACGTTGGTGTTATGAATATTCTTTCTAGCAGACGACAAGACTTTCTTGACGCGTACAAATTCAATTCAATTCAATATTTATTGTACCGAACACCCTAGCCAGGGCAGAGTACATGTAGAACACGAAAGAAGCAGCATCAGCTTCGAACAATCAAATGTTCGCCCCATACAAATGCAGGCGAGGTATGAACTTTATCGTTGTCTCGTACCTTGCCATTGACTCGCACGGAGACTGATTTCCGTTTGAGCAAGGGGAAGGTACGAGTCTAAACTTGATCGCTGATAGGGATTTCACAATGAATACCATTCACCAAGCCTCGATCCGTTTTCCTCTTTTTACAAACAGCTCCAAATCTATATATATACTCAAGTGTGTTAAAAAACGGCAATGTCACACAGAACTATATGTTGCGGAAATATATATCGGTGAATCGCGGCTGATATTAATTCGCCCAGTTAGACGGTCGTCATGTTCGTTTACTGTGGGGACAGATGACATTGGGTCAACTCCGGCCAAGTCCGTGAGATCCGTACAGCGCTAGAGGCGCGAAGCAGACCACAAGTCGACAACGAACAGATAGAAACACTAATTGTGTTTTAAATTCATTGCTTTTGGCTGTTAAACAATTTATTTTAAAAAATCACCCAAAAAAAACACATGGTAATGTACTATTTCGAGTTGTTTCATGACGCGAAGGTGTTAGATTTCCCATCGTATTTTCGACTTCCGGTTTCCTCCATGGAGCTAAACCGGAAACCGCGTTTTTTGATTTGGATAGGTATGTCCTGATAATGATATTGGTTTGTTGTGTAATTTCGCACATGCATACGTGTTATCTATAGGGCGAACTGCGTTCGCTCGCGAACTGGAAGTTCTCGACTAATTGGGCACAGTGAGGTCCTCTCAAGTGTGCACAATTCTCAGATAGTTGGCGCATTCTGTCACTACCTCAGTGAGAATTTATTATGACTCTTGAATTTGTAATACAATAAAATCGTCAAGCAAAAGTAACCCGAGTCAACTACAGACTATAGGCGCTGTTGATTCGTGTTGTTATATGTTCCAGTTAGGATTAAACCATTTGACACAGAAAAGAATGGAAGATACACCAATTAAAATAGAGCCCTTCGATCAAGCGGCCGCTTTCATGATACAGGGTGATTTATTAGGCGATCCAATAGAAGATTCGACCGTGAAGAAGGAACCGGAGATCCGGAGTCATACAAATACTACTATCATAGGAGATCCGATTGTAACGACAGTCGTGATAAAGCAAGAACCATCAGGCTCGCTTGGTGAAGTGCAACATCCAACAAAAGATGCTGATATCAAACCCTTAGGCCTACCATCTGAACAAGTAAGTTGGTAGGGATATCTCTAAGCATTTTATTGGCAAACTGCCGGTGGTCTGTCAACCGTATGTGCAATATACATATAGTTGCACATTATCATAAACCAAAGTCATATAGTATTGTGCTGAATGCAGATATATATGAAATCTCTTTATTCAAACAGTGTAAATTAACGAGTATAATTACAGAAATAAAGCTTCTCTAGAGGCGTTGTCAGCAGCAGTCATAGACTAAACCCACTCTGGTGAAATACACGTCTAAATTGCCTGTTATATTAATGTACTCTATTTGTATAGTACAGTGATTTCATACGTCGCTGCTATCCTTGTTCCCCCGCCAATTTAATGAGCGTAAGACAGGTGTGAGAATGATCATGTGTGCACATGGTAATTCTGGCTTTGGAGAAACTAACGATTAATCAAGACAATTTACAATATTGGTTGATTATCTGGGATACCGAGAAGATGATGGGTGTTAGAACTGGTATTGTGCGGACCGTGGTGAAACACGTACCATACCCAGTGACCTTGTATCAGGTTGATCCCAAATTGAGAAGTACAACTGGAGAAAACTACGAAAGGTTGGAGGCTGATAATCTGGAACCACATACTGATCACTTTGGAACAAGGAGAGAGACCATGGTAGAAGCTGAAAGACACTCGCTGAAGTCGTCAACCCTAATTCAATCAAGAATACATGAAAGAGCTGAGACTGGAACAAAGTCATACAAATGTTCATTCTGTCCGTATATCTGTTCTAGCAGAAGTAACCTAACACAGCATGTAAGAAATCATACTGGTGATAATCCGTACAGATGGCCACTGTGTTCGAGTGAGACCCCGAAGGAGCATGAAAACCCTCATACTGTTGAAAAACCTTACAAATGTTCACTGTGCTTATATCGCTATATACAGAGAAAAGGCCTTAAAAGGCGTGTAAGAACTCATACCGACGAAAAACCATACAGCTGTTCACTGTGTCCATACACATGTTTTAGAACAGATCATCTGACTCGCCATGTAAAAAGGCATACTGATGAGAAGCCTTACAGATGCTTGCTCTGCCCATATATCTCGGCAGACAAAAGCGGACTGAAGAGGCATGAAAGAAATCACACTGGTGATAAACCATATAAATGTTCATTGTGTCCATTTAGCTGTAAAGCGAGTGGAAACCTACAGCAGCATGAAAGAACACACACTGGAGAAAAGCCATACAAATGTTCACTCTGCCCGTTCAACTGTGCATCGAAAAGAAACCTTGTGAAGCATCAAAGAATGCATACTGGCGATATGCCTTACAAATATTCACTATGCCCTTGCAAATGTATGTCGAAAGGAAACCTTGAGAAGCATGAAAGAACACACACTGGAGAAAAGCCATACAGATGTTTACTGTGCCCATATAAAAGTACACAAGAAAGAAACCTTAAGAGGCATGAAATAACACATGCGGCTGATGATCCATACAAATGCTCACTATGCCCATATAGTTGTATTCAGAAAGGAAAGCTTGAAAAGCGTGAGAGAATACATACTGGTGATATGCCGTACAGATGTTCGCTGTGCCCATATAGCTGTACACAGAGAGGACACCTTGAGAGACATGAGAGAATTCATACTGATGGAAAAAAAAGACATGCAAATGCTCAATGTGCTCATATAGTTGTATTCAGAAAGGAAAGTTTGAAAAGCATGAGATAATACATAATGGCGATGTCCGTACAACTGTTCATTGTGCCTGTTCTAATAAACTATATAACTTGAAACGTCATAAAATAAACTATTGACAAAAGGTCATACAAATGCACTCTCTACTTGTTCATCTTATACACGAAATATCTCATACTGTTATTATTAACAAAAAAATGTCCACTCCACCCATATCGCTGTTCATGGAATAGAAACAGGAGGCGTCAACAACCAACTAATACTGCTGGAAAGACAAATGCTGAAGATGCCATTATCGTGTGAAGAGTGGATACCTGAATCGTTATGGGGAAACAAACATAATGGTGAAAATCTGAACAAAATGGGCCATACAATTGAGGAGTCCAGAACTAACAAAAATGATAAACTGAAGTTCCATAGATATTCAATGAAAAAAGAAACAGATTGGTGATCACGCCTATCAGGGTTCAATGTTCCCAACAAATTGAATTCGGAAACAGAATAACACATGTCAACTCATTATTGGTGAATGCTCAAATGCGCATGTGGAGAAGGGGTGGGGAGAAATTAGTGAGAAGAACTCGAGTGAATCAGCATCATATTCTAGTATCTGGTCATTTATTTACCGCATTTGTTAAAGTTAATATTTGCTGCTTATATTATCAATGTATTACCTGGGAAGCCCAGGTCATAACTGCGAGACCAACAATTTTATTGTACACGACTCCACTGAATGAATATGTTATGTTTACATACGAAATATTCCATTGTGCATGGCAGTAATAAATGAGGTTTTTTTTCAAATCCAACGTGTGCAAAATTGTATCGTTCTTGAAGACAAAAATGTGAGGGTTTATGTGAGGGGGGGGGGGGGGGGGGCGGGCGTATATATTTTCGCTATCCCCAAGGTAAAAGGGCTGAAACTTATCACACTATATCTTTGGGCCAAGCTTTGCTAGAAAATGTAAAAAAAAATAAAAATTCAAGATGGACGCCATGATGTCCCAGTCATTTTCAAAACGGGGCTTTATTTGGCCGATTTTTCGGTCAGATTTAGCGATATTTTTCAGGCGTTTTTTTCGCAAAAACTGCATAATAGATTAGTAAATAATAAACTGAATAATAAGTAATTTTTACCCACATGCCGAAAGCACAAATGAGGAAATCTGATGAAAATATCACTTTCCTGGTACACCACATGGCCGCCAAAATGACCCCAATATGATAGTCTACAAAGTCGCGGAGTATCAGCTCTCATTTTTTGGTCGTTCCGGAGATGGGAGCAAAAAAAACCACAATGGGGGAGAAGTGCCCCCGCCAGGCGAGGTAGGGTTAACAAATGCAGCAAAAGATCATTAACCAATTGATGCATTCATTGTTTGGTTCACACGAATAATTATACACGTGATAAGCCATACAAATGTCATACATTGTGTCCATATACATGTAGCGGAAATCTTGAAAGGTACGAAATAACTCGTACTGGTAAAAAGCTATAGTCATATAAATGGTCTCCTATAACCGAGAAATGAAAATAGCCCTGAAACTCGAGAAAATGAATCTTAATCGTCATAACTGTTCCTGTATAACTGTCCGATGAAAGGAAAACTGAAACTTCTTTCTTAATGTTGATATTTGATGTTTACATTATTTCTGTTTCCATCAATTGATACATGTAGTTTGTAGGATATATTCCTCAAGGGTGTTTGCCAATACAAATTCATCCATTAGTTCACGTCTGTCTCAGTTTAGGTACATGGCTACACTCGGGGGCTCCGTACAGCTATGACGAACCCATGCAATCGCCGATGCTGGTTAAAGGTACACTCTTCCAACGTACTTAACTACTCCAGTGAGCCTGACGAGGGGTCGTTGAAGATGAAAGACCGATTTAAAAAGCAAGTAACAATTAAAGTCGATACAAGCTCCCTCTGTTGGGAGATGTCTGCAACTGATGTCAGACCACGTTTGCTTTCATCGCCATTTTCGGAATAGCGGCGTCGTGTTCTCGTCGAGTCACGGGGGTCACGTCACCGAAATTCTACTCGGCCGGCCAATATTGGCAGTTTATCAACGTGTTCGAAGTCTACCGCTAGCCGAACATGATAGGATCCTAAAACTACCGGTAAAATGGACACAAATGATGGAAAATCACCCTGGAATCCACACTCCAAGCGACGCCCGAAGACAAAAAAAGCAGAAAAAGTTTAATTGCCCGTTGTTTCTTCCCCCTGGAAGAAAACATGATCAAGCATCCCCAAATCCAAAACCTCGGTCACCAGGTAGGACGTATGAACGATCAGACTGGTTAAAAAGTATCTCTGTTGAACATAATTTCTTCCCCTTATAATTGGATAGTGAAGTGAATTTTTAGCCCACCATCATCAGCTGGTGGACTGTTCAAATCACTTTTCGTCCTTCCGTCCGTCCGTCCGTCCGTCCGTAAACAATTCTTGTTATCGCGATTTCTCAGAAACTACTGCATGGATCTTTCTCAAATTTGGTACACAGGTTCCCCTTGAGGTCTACATGTAGTTGTGCAAGATATCTTTTCTGGTCCGATTCAAAAATCCAATATGGTCACAAGGCGGCCATATTGGATTTCCCCATGAAACTTTTTCATCGCGATTTCTCAGGGACTACTGCATGGATCTTTCTCTAATTTGGTACACGGGTTCCCCTTAGGGTCTAGTTGTGCAAGATACCTTTCTGGTTCGATTCGAAAATACAATATGACCCCCAGGCAACCATCTTGGGTTTCCCCATGAAACTTTATCGTTATTTCTCAGGAAGTATTGCATGAATCTTCTCAAATTTGGTACACGGGTTCCCCTTGTGGTCCAGCTGTGCAAGATACCTTTTCGGTCCGATTTGAAAATCCACTATCGTCACCTGGCGACCATTTTGAATTTCCCCACGAAATTTTGTTATCGTGAATTCCCAGGAGCTGCTACATGGATCTTTGTCAAATTTGGTACAAAGGTTCCCCTTGTGGTCTAGTTGAGCAAGACACTTTTTCTGATCTGATTCCAAAATCCAATATGGCCACCAGGCGGCCATCTTGGACATTTTCATGAAACCTTGTCATTGAATTTCTCAGAAACTACTGCATGAATCTTTTTCAAATTTGGTACACAGGTTTCACTTGGTGTCTAGTTGTGCAATATACTTTTTCTGATCCGATTCGAAAATCCGATATGGCCAACAAGCGGCTATCTTGGATTTCCCCATGAAAGTTTGTTATCGTGATTTCTCAGGAACTACTGCATGGATCTTCCTCAAATTTTGTACACAGGTTCCCCCTTGGGGTCTAGTTGTGCAAGATACCTTTTTTTCATTTCGATTCGAAAATCCAATATGGCCACCAGGCGGCCATCTTTGATTTCCCCATGAAAATTTGTTATCGAGATTTCTCAGGAAGTACTGAATGGATTTTCTCAAATATGGTACACAGATTCCCCTTGTTGTCCAGTTGTGCAACATACCCTTTTTGGTCCGATTTGAAAAACCAATATGGCCGCCAGGTGGCCATCTTGAATTTTCCCTTGAATCATTGTTATCGTGATTCTCAGGAACTACTTCATGGATCTTTTCAAGTTTTTTTCATACTTTATTCTGTATTCCTGTTACACTTAACACTCCCAAGGTCCAGGATCCCTGGGGAGTGGGGCTTATTAACTATCAGATTTTAACCACCATATATGGCCGGGGTGGGGCATATTCTATATATTGACTATAGTGAATATCCATACCTTCACCTTCTATATCAAAGAATTCAAATGATTCTGACTTAAAATGTATTTCTTCGAATTTTAAATCGGTTTACTTTAGTCCATGTCGTTGCAAGTGAACTGCCCCGCTGTTTTGTCTGCCGACGGGTCGGCTACACGAAGGGACGTCACTCTTGTAAGACAACGCCACAACTCGACAACTGTAGACCACTGTGTGTTTCGATCCAATGGAGATAATCAGGATTCAGACACTTTCAAAGTTTCAACATTAACTGCACGGACCGGATCCTTTCAGTATTAAGTTTTGTACCATCTTAATATTTTCGATTATGGTATCTTAACAGAGATATCTCAAACTATCCCGGTAAACAGAACGGAATTAGCATTAGCTTTTGCTGTCTGTTATTGCGCATTTTATTCATTGACATCAGTTAATTTGAAGAGGTAGTGTCTGTTTTCATTGCAGGAAAACACCACATCGAAAATTTGGAATATAATAGAGCACCTGTGATGCTAAATCAGTTTCTATCTACTTACAAACAAATTTCATGGTGACATGCACAACGAAGACAAGTAAAAAAATTTCAAAGTAACTATTGATTTAATACTATGCAATCGACAACTTCCACATCATAATGGCTGATCTGTTATTTCATTTCATCGCACCGGTATACACTTTGGAAAGTGGCCTGTTGTCTAAGTGATAACAGAACGATTGTGTTGCACACAATAACAAAATCTGTATAGAATGTGTTATAATAGCAATGTGTGTGTGTTAAATTAACATAGAGGTTATTTTAGAAAATGACAGTAGTTTTGTTCTCTTGTCGCTCGGACAACATAATTTTTAACAGAATATTTGTTAGAGTGTAGCGTGTGACAAAAATCTGAAGGAACGTTCCTTTCGTACCTTGGGACCAACTATCCGGCATTGATTTAAACCGAAATGAACAAATTTCACGTTAAAATGCTCGATCTAATTATATGTTTCAAGAGTCATAAACGATCTTTCAAAGTTAACCATGCACCCATCAGGAAGGATAGAACGAATCATGAAGGAGGAGTATTGATTTATATCTCCAGTGAGTTAGAGTTGACCCGTAGGTATTATCTGGAAAGCTCCTTCTGTGACATGATATGGCTCGAGATAAAGTGGACAAAATAGCTCATTCTACTCTGTAACTGTTATCGAGCAGGGAATCTGGCAAATGTTTGGGACTGCAGCTAGCCTACTCGTGCACTAAAGGCACTGCACTCCAACCCGTCTGTTGTTATAGTAGGGGACAAAAACTATGATTTGGTATGTCCAAATAAACATAACATAGAACTGTCTGTATATGTCTATCTATCTATCTATCCATCTATCTTTCTTTTCTTTCTTTCTCTCTCTCTCTGTCTCTCTCTCTCTCTCTCTTTCTTTCTTAAGTTGCGTCGGCAAATTCATGGAGTGTATCACATTTATATACATGTAACCATCTACACTTTACCCCATCATCCAACCAGTTATCTACTGGTGGAAATGTATCATGAATTAGTGAAAGCCCTGGACAGTCATCAACATTCCTGTGTCGTCTATTGCGATATATCTAGAGCTTTCGACAGTGTATAGCAAAAGGGATTGATTTTGGAGCTAGAACAATTGGGGGTGAAAGGTGATCTGCTACTCTTGAAAAAATGGGCTTAACGAAGCAAAGATCATCCACTGCGAATTTATAAAGCCTATGTAAGACCCAATTTGGAATATGGAGATGTAGTTTGGGATGGGTGCAATGTGTCAGAAACGGGAAAAATTGAGAAAAAAAAATTCAACCGGAAGCAGCACGAATCCTCTCGGGTCTGACAAAATATGCCAGTAGACAAATCTTGTATACAGAAACTGGTTTAGAACCATTGATTAACAGGAGACGTTATCACAAACTTCGACTAATGCGCAAAATCCAGATTATTTACGAAATATAATTCAAGAAACAATAGTCCAAAACACGCATTATAATTTACGGAAGCAAAATAATCTGATAACTCTGGAATTTGGACTACAAAAATAAAAAAAAAAAATCCTTCGTGCCATCAGTGATTGAGGAATGGAATAAGCTTAATCCATGCACCAGAAATTTAGAGTCCACTGCAACGTTGCGCTCGAAGGAGTGAAGCATAAGAGAAGGCACCCGCCTGAATGACCGAACGGTTAGCCCTAATGAGCGTATCCATGAAGCCACGTAAATACTCAACGCGACCAGGAGATAACAAAGTTGACCCATCCTCCAAACGTAACTCAGGATCCAAGGAAATCCGGGATGACGCCAATAAAAACCAATCCGCGTGAGATTGTAGCACGTTGGATAGACAGCAACATTACACAACAATAAAACTTCCTATTGTTCCAATACATCACAATCCAGGTGACAGAAAATTATCAATATGACATGACAGACTCCGAAATGATTGAAGTGGTTTGAATACGGATCTGAATGTTATGCATATTCGATATGACTCCAAAACTACTGCGATATGGCCAGTTGAAGTTTCGAGGCGAGATCGACTAGCGTTGATTCAATCGCAAGTGAGTTGTTTGCACCTGAATCTCATTCACCTCATTTCAATTTCTGGTAACTGCGTAGTCATGGCAACATGTACTCAAGCTTTTGCAGGCTTTCTGAATGTATCAAATTCCTTGTGCTGCTCTCGAGTGGGAATTTTTCTCCCATGATTATTTGGTATCCTCTTGATCTGTCGCACTATCACCAGGTGGGCTGAAAATTAACTCCAGGTATCCAGGGACTACATACCGGTACACAAATTATGGAAAAACAAAGCTTCTGAAAATGTTGTCTCATATGTTTTACATACCTAAATTATGGGAAAACAAATCTTCCGAAATTTTTTTTTTTTTTTTTTTTTTTTATAACTTTATTATATGTAAGCTGTGTTCATAATGGATTCGTGGATGATAATGTCATGTCACTGTGTATAATTATGTATTGCTTGTCTCTGTTCATTCATTGTACATATAATATTCAGGCAGAGCTGTACAACCAGCTGCAGGAGATTTCAGTCAGTCATTTTGAAAGTTAACGATAACGATGCGCGCATGCGTTGGGTCATTTTAAAATAAGTCGGAAACATGCCCATAATATAGCAGTACCTCGAGCGATCTGCTGTCAAAATAAAAAAATAAAAATCTACATTCGTGGTTCTGCGCTACCCATGTAGAGAAATGTCCTTGCCCGAAATGCCAACAGCTTCGCCCATTCACGGTCCATTTCGATGCCAATATGTCTATTAATAATGAACCAAGCGTCAATCCAGTCCGTGTCACGGTCATGTACGCGGTCATGTTTTTAAGACGTTGTCGTATTTAACGCGCGACGCAATGATTTGTCGTGACGAGAACAGATTTTGGAGTCAGCGTTTTCTGCAGCAGGTATATGATATCGTACATTTGTCAGTCTTCTTCTGTAATATTATTCGAGGTACGTGCATACATGAACACTTGCTTTCACATAGAATACTAACATGATAAAACAAAAATAAATAAAAATGCAACATGATTCATTATCGCCTTCAATTCAGCTTCAGCCTTGACTTAGTCCGAGCTTTCCGACCCTCCACGGCAGACGACGGATAATTTCTGAGAGATATTCTGGCTAGGGTCAGAGTTCTCTCATATACAAAAGAAAAACAAAACGCAAAATGGGAGCGATCACGGGATCGCGCCACCTCATCCCAGTAAAAATGTTTTTTTAAATATATTCGGCCGTTCTGCAACACCTAACTCATATACCGTATGTATTAATGAATAATCTGATTTTCTCTACATTGTCGGCCCAAATTTAACAAGAACCGTTCCGTTCTTCGTCTATTAAAGCATCAACAGCTTTATTTTCACTTCATTTGCTTCAAGGAAACCACACTGGCCCAGATTTCCCTTTGGAATTAGGTAAAAGTTGATAGCGCTGAAACTTGTGAAGAATGTGTTAAATTTGGGCTAACAATGAAGGGAAAGCATTCATTAATAAATATATGTGAGTTAATTGTTGTAGAATGGTCGAATATTTTATAAAAATAGTATTTACTTGGATGAGGTCGCTCCCATTTTGCTTTTGTTTTTTGTTTTTTTTTTTGTATGACAGAGAGCTTCTGACACTAGCCAGACATTTTCTCAGAAATTATCCGTTGTTTTGCGTGAAGGTTTACAGGAAGCTCGGACTACCTTGACTGGAAATCAAGTCCACAGCGTTTACTTGCAGTGGAAATGAGTCTCTTTGATAACAGTTTACATGAAGTCAAACTGAAGATCGTGATCTCACGCCAGACCCGAATTCGAAATTGAAACTGACATGACTCTGTGGTTTCGAAGTCCCAACACCTAGCCAATTTTACATGGCTTCGTTCGTTCCTATCCAGCCACAAGGCTCCATGGGCCGTAGCTCTATCCGGCAATAAAACGACCTCTCCCCACTCTCTGACCACTACTTTTACCTAATTTGGCAAATAAATTGATCGCCATGAGTAGCTGATGTGTCTGCAATCAGTCATCAAACCTCAACGGCCAATTGAATTTCTCATTATCGTTCGTACGGGTCTTGTGATCGGCATGTATCGCAGCGTACCGATCACGTGACCTGTACGAAGAAGGCGGCGGTACTGGTAAAAAATCAATTGGCCGTTGATGTTTAAAGATTGATTGCAGACACATTTCCTCGTGGCGATTAATTTATTTGCCAAACTAGGTAAAAGTAGTGGTCAGGGAGTGGAGAGGGGTTGTTTTATTGTCGGATAGATCCGTACGGCCCATGGAGCCTTGTGGTTCCCGACTGTAAATGCAAATTCAATAAGAGGAAGCATGGCTGAGTAGGAACGAACGAAGCCTCATGTAAACTTGGCTACCAAGTTGGCAACATCCCGCAAAAAGGCCAATTGTGCATGGGTATCTTGGAACCGTCAACAGACCCGAATACTTTTCGTCTTGGCACAGGGATATATCTCTTTAACGCCAATGTTGGTATTTAATAAAACCAAGGTCCTCAGACCTCATTTAGCAACGAATAAATGAGTCGGTCCAGGTTCAGCCTTGTTGTTATTGCTCAAGCAGGTTCGGGAAATGTGGCAGCAGGTTAGAGCAACATGCCCGTTTTGGCAATAATTCCTCATTTCAGCTATATTATAGGCCATTTTAGCAATAAAGCTATAACTAAAATGAACGACATAGCCATGTGGTGTCTTAAAATTTCGTCAGATTCTCATATTCCGGATCGGCAGTCACCCCACAGGTAACAGGTGCAGGTTTTGTCCGAATCTGGTGGTGTATGAAATTGTCGCCCGGAATTTGAATATACTTTTTTATATACTATATACTAAATAATAGCAGGTCACCATCCAATGACAAATTGTCTTGAATTTTCACAAGGCTAGATCATCAATCAAAAGTACACCCTATAGCCGATCCATTTTCATATAGTCGAACCTTTCCTTTCTGTTCCCACTAGACACCTCGCCAAAGTTGACAACTTTTTTGTGTTGTTTTTTTTTTAGTCTGAAAAGTTGGCTCCGTAGAACCGGTAATAGTGCTCCTAATTATACAAGCATTACATTCGTTAAGAGTACCCATGGTGATTGATATAAATTCTACAGTTATTGGTCTGTGGGATTTTCTGTAGTTTTGTAGCCCAGATTCGATGCATTTGTGTGTAAACCCGGCTCATGCGCTGATATCCAGCTGTAGAACGTTTGCATGACTATGACCTTGCTGACCTCATTTCACATGTTTCGGCGACGATCGAGGCTCTGTCATCTTCATTCATTGGTGAGAACAAATTGTGAGGCGGTCAGTTCATCACCTTTTATTGGTGATGGGACCTGGTCATCACCACTATATTTTATGAAGAGCAATGAGTTCAGATTTCAGTTCTTCACCATTGGTGATGATGGAATATGGTTTGGGTTCTAACTGGTCACCATTTATTGGTGATGCTGTCTTCACCGTTTGTCGGTGAAAGTGGTCATAATTGTGGGCTGACTGTGAATGTTCCACAGGTAAATTCAGTATGAGTATGATCATGCTCACGAGGGGTGATCTACAAATGCACTCGTGATTTATGATTAAGACAAAATAAATCAATAAATTTAATCGAAGCTTAAAGGATGCAACTCAGACATAGACTTTGATGACTCGTATTTCATCGTGTTTCATGTCATTTATTTCATTTAGGATTGAACTGCAACATACATGCCGAAAATATGGACAATAAACCAATGAAAACGGAGCCCTTCGACGAGGACACCACTTCCTTGCTACAGGATGATTTTTTTCAGCAAAATTTGTCCATGAAGAAAGAACCGCGGGTTCAGACCACTGCCACACTAGGAGCGCTGAATTCAACAACAGTTGCTACAAAGGAAGAACCAGCGAACTTGCTTGATGAGTTTGAATATCCAAAAAAGGTAAGTTATGTGTTGGTGTGCCTTTGGGTCATACACCAGTTTTGTATAAACTATTTTGCCTTGGGAACATTTATTGAAAATCTATCCTAAACAGTTAAACGCGACATTACAAGGGTGGTGGAAAACAATGCTGGCATACTCACAACAACATGTTTTCCTGTAAGCGGGCAAGTAACTAACAGTAAACCAATTGTTTAGACCGGAAACGGCATATAACTCTTAGCATGCTGTTTACTGAGACCCTATATGACTCTTGCCTCATCTTCCACCATCCACCGACCTCTTCAACACAGTATTGGTGGGAGATTGGTATTTGTTCACGATTTAGGCTTTGTAGCAATCATTTAAAGCGGATTAAAATACATTGATTTACTATTGGTGTGGTTGTTGTTCTAGGAAAGTACAGACAGCTCTTCCTACACGTACACTGAGGAGATGAAAGGTAATAAAGCCGGTAAGGTATTAACCATGGAGACAGACGGACCTTACCCTGTGACCTTGTACCAGGTGGATCCCCAATTAAGGAGTAATACTGGAGTAAAGAACGAACGGATGGAGGCTGATCATCTGGAATCACATACTGATCGTTCGGAAACAGAGAGAGGAAACATTGTGAGATCTGAAGAACACTCACACAAGTCGGCAAACAGTTCCCAATCAAGACCACAGAAAGCATCTAAACCTGGAGAAATATCATACAAATGTTTACACTGCTCGTATAGCTGTGTTAGTAGAAGTAGACTACAGAGGCATGGAGGAATTCATACTGATGAGAAGCCATACAAATGTTCTATGTGCTCATTTAGCTCTGCACGGAGAGGTAACGTTGAGAGTCATAAAATAATTCATACTGGTGAAAAGCCTTACAAGTGTTCTTTGTGTTCATATAGCAGTGCACGTAGAAGTAACCTTGAGAGTCATAAACTAATTCATACTGGTGAAAAGCCTTACAAGTGTGCGTTGTGTCTGCATAGCTGCGCAACGAGAGGAGACTTGAATAGACACGAAAAAATTCACACTGGTGATAAGCCTTACACATGTTCATTTTGTTCATTTCGCTGTTCAACGGTTGCAAACCTGAAGCGGCATGAAATGACTCACACTGGAGAAAAGCCCTACAAATGTTCACTGTGTCCGCTTAAATGTTTGTCGAAGCAGGACTTGACCAGACATGAAAGAACTCATACCGGAGAAAAGCCATACAACTGTTTGTTGTGCCCATATAGTGCTGCACGAAAAGGACACCTAATACAGCATGAGAGAACTCATAATGGTGAAAAGCCATACAAATGTTCCGAATGACCTCCCAACTATGCAACAAAACAGAATCCGCGAATTCACAAAATATCTCGCACGGGAGATAATTCATTTAAATGACCACTTTATCCATATAACTGTTCATCGAATGGAATTCTGGCTTGTCAGAAAAACTTATACTGGTAAGTCATAGAAAAACACATAGGCCTACTTGTGAAAAGCCATACAATATTTCAAGATGCCCGTATAACTGTGCACAGAGATGTAACCTAAAGCAGCATTAAAGAACACATACTACAGATATGCCATAAGAAATGATGCATGCATGCCCATGCCATGCCATGATGCCCCTTGTGCCCGAACAGCTACATCATATTAAGTATTTTATTTTGGTGTTTCTGCGTTGCACATGACCTATGGCCATTCACCCATCTAGAGATACAAGGTCCTTTGACGGATAATCGAGTTCGGTTCCGAATATAATGTGCGGTTTTTATTAGACGAACTCGGGGTGTGTGTGTGTGCGTGTGTGTGTGCGTGTGTGGGCCTATGCCGCTTCGGTTGGGTGGGGGGTAGATGCGTAACGATTGTATTGTTACAGTCGAGAGCCGGTTTTACTTGATACAATAATATTCCTTTCACGAAGTGAATCTACCCTTCGCGAATGGTGAGGTTTCATTCCTGATTGCCGTAGTGTAAGTTAATGGAGAAGAACAGGTCTTCTCTCTTCTCTGCCATGGCAGCCGAGTTGAGCCCGAAGTCGCCGGCCATTTCCGTCAACAGCATTCGGGACAAGCGGACGCAGAATGACTTTTCTGATATTGGCGAAAATGAAATTTGTGCGCGGGTTAGGAATATTACAAGAGTGCGAGGATTGGATGGGACGAGCGCCAGGACTGCTGGTCCATGCAAACGGAATTGTCTCCGAGCGCATGGAAATAGATAGATGAACAAAGGGCTGGGGTGGGTGCATGGAGTAGTTTCATAGGTCTTAATTTTATTGTCTATCTGATCTCCTGTCTCAGGTTGGCATTGGTACTAAACTTGGGATATACATAAACTAAGCCAGTGGAAATAGAAACAAATGTGAGGTTACCAATATGTTGTCCATTATAATATTTCCCTGTGTGATAGTTTTCCCATCACATCTGTTTAAATTTTTATCCCGAATTTTAGCGGTGAAGCTTATGCGCAGATAACTTTGGAATGGTTTTAGCAAGGGGAGCTAACTCACGGTTCGCAGCTTTGACTAGCCCAGCTGGCCCACCTGACTAGCTCCAGTCATGCGTGACGACCTTTAATTAGTGTTCACTTATATTCCATGAACTAAACTTGCAAAAGTGAAAATGAGAACGCATATACGTAACGTTATTTGAGTTAATAAAATCAGCCGTATCATAGAATTCGTCGCTGTTCTCTTTTGTAATTGTGTGACCGTTGGAAATGAAACAAAGTATTATGGCGCATTACTGAAACATCTCCCATCGAATCCCAAGAAAGACTGACATAAGGAAAAGTTCGGGTTTGGTAAATCTATATTTCATGTGAAAGAGCTAGTCAAATGGTATTTAACTGTATTTTTTTTTTATTTTTGGAATTTATTTTAATGCAGAAATAGTCAACCAAATGCTGTGATACCGTCAAATTTACCAAACTCCAGGAAGGCGACATTTTATTTTCACGTGACCTATTTCAGCCAATAGGAGTGAAAGTATGTAAAACAGCCTGACGTAAGCCAGAGGCAGAACATGCATGTGAAAGCATCATGAAGCTGCGTGTGTTAAGGTGAAAATTGTAGTTTTGTTAGTAACTAGAGCCTATGGGCTTTAATGAGATCTGGTAGCTGGGTTATTGGGGGATAAGTTTGTAAGAAAATAAACGCACAATTATATATTTAATTTCAAGTTAGGCACAGGTGGTACCAGGCACGAATGTATGTGGCTAAAACGCAATCACAAGTTACATCCTGTGACAAGGTATATGAAGGGTCGTTCGCGCCATAAACGCATCCTTTAAACGTTTTAACTTCTTAAACGTTTAAAAATTGTAAAGCTTTGAAACGTTTAAACTTGAACCAACCAATCAGATGTTATGAACTGACATTTTCCTGTTAAAAAGCAAACGTTTCCAGTTGTAAATTCGCGACGTTTCCTGTCAAAAGAAAAATAATCGGTCTATTAAAGGTTTCCGGTTAAAAGGATAACGTTTCCGGTTGTGATCGTCCAATCAGATTTTTTATTTGGGCTGCGTGTATTCCAACATCTACACCAACACGTGCAAATCTCCACTGGCAAACGTTTCCGGTATGTAGTGTATTTTAACCAATGAAAACCGTTCTTACAAATTAGGTTTTAGAGAATATCGTTGGCATCGGGACAATTTGCGCAGGACATACAATATGCGCGAAGGGTTATTTTGATTGGTTCAAACAGACTACATAGCGGAAACGTTTTGGCAGTGGACACGTGTTGATGTTGAGGTGTGAACATACGCGGCAGCAATAACAAAATCTGACTGGACGATCACAACCGGTAACGATTTCCCTTAAACCGGAAACGTTTAAAAGTCTCAAATATTACATGTACTACTGGAAACGTTTGCCTTTTGAGCGGAAACGTTTAAAGTATTGGATGTTACAACAGCAAACGTTTGCTTTTGGACAGGAAAGGTCTTCCAAATGTTAATTCATGACATCTGATTGGTTGGTGCAAGTTAAACGTTTAAATTTATTAAACGTTTGGTTTTATGGCGCGAACGGCTTAAAAGGTACGGACATAATGAAGTTGAACATACCAAAGAAAGGCAGTCCTAGGATAAAAGTAACTCCGAAAATGGAAGCCGAAATATAGAATATTATATCATGATGACTTCCATTTTCGGAGTTACTTTTCTCGTACGTTATGTGAAATTGATCTGTGGGGACAATGAAAGGTAGTCCTATAATGAAGAAAGCTGCACACGTTACGCTAACTATGTGTTACATGTACCCAATTAATTTCCGTCCAATTAGACACTACAGTAGGTGCTCATCCAACCTTGACTCAACCAAAATAGCTGAATTTTGCTCTTTATCTTGATACATAATTCCTCCAATACGTCAGTTCGGGATTCCAGATGAACACCATGACCACCATGTTAATTTAGCCAGCATAAAGAAAGCAATACGATACCTTCTTTAACATGGTATTGTTGGTGTTGCGTTGAAACTGCTAACTGGCCTGTTGAGAATTCGATGGAAAAGGGGGCCAGTGGAATGAAGTCTAGGACTAAATACCCACAGGGGATTAAGGTCAGTTTGTACAGAACATACATTTACCTAGGGGTAAATAAGAGAGATTATACCTAGGGGTAAATAGAGATTGATTTAGTGTTATGAGTGAGAAGGGCTGGACATCAAGGTTGATGATGGTTATGTCACAAGTTGGGATAAGACAAGACATGTATTACATTTTCTGGATATCCCACAGGTTGACTGGTGAAGTACAAGATAGGAAAAGATTATAAGATATGTTACAGTTTGCTCTTGTGAGAAAAGCAAACAGTGGCCTGCAAAGGTGATAATGAGACAATGGTGGCCAGGTTGGCTGCTATGGTAGAACATCTCTCACATATACACATAACCAGCTAAACTGTATAATTTTCTCAGCAGAGTCCAAGCTTTGGTAAAGTGACGATACCAGTCTGCCATACTCTAGAGCGTATTAATCTCATATTTTGTGGGAAAACAATGAACAGAGTAACATTTAATGCACGTGACTATTAGTGACTAAATATAGACATACAAAAGCCTTTCAACCACTAAGGATGTGGAACTACATTCATGCAGCGTAAGGCTATCCCGTGAGTCGGTTTGCACTTTTGTCCATTTCCCTACAGCATTCTAATTGTCAAGAATTACTTTAAATACTAAATAGCTCATACCATTTTCATTTCTAGTTGCCAGAGCGCGGTTTTGTTCGCTCTCCCAACAGCAAATACACTCGATCTCTCCCTTCAGCCGTCGATGAGAGCAGCATGTGCACATAAATTTCCGATGCGGGACTCTGCGTTGCCTGTCTCGCTGCTAGAGCTGCTATCATCCCCGCTGCTCTGATCTTCCGTATCTGAGCGAATTGGTAGCCTTGAAGACCAAACGTCGCTTTCACCGATGAGATCGGAACTGCCGCTCGTCGACATGATTTCACTAAATTTTCTCTATCTACGCAAATCGTCCGAAGAGCTCCGTGATGCGTGCACATAGATTACCCAAACAGACAGAAGAGCTCCATGCCTTAACCCTACGTCACATCCGCCTTCTAGATACAGTACAATGGCGGCACTCTGGGGACTGCGAGTTCGTGGTTTTAAAATCATTATCACTCCTTGAAAAAAATATATTTTGGGTTCTATTTGGTGAGTTATTTTAATATGTATCAAAGATAACCAAACCCGAACTTTCCCTTTAACAGAAACAATATTATATGTAGATCCATATGTGAGTGAGTGATCGATTCAATGTGTATTCGTCTTTCTTGGTCCTAATGCTCTGATCAGTGACATATCCTCTCGTAATACTCGAATTGCTGGACTGCCAATAATATTAGATAAAACTGGCACGGACATGATTATACACTATTTATAATGTTATGTTGTCATTTATATTCGATTTAAATGTAATTAAAACATGTACAAAAAAAGCTGTCGATACTGCTGTAATAGTCCACAGTCTTTGATACTGTAGCATTCACTCCTCACTGGTTGGTGAACAAGCTTTGTGGCTGTACGCAGACGTAAGCTCCAGTGGGGAAGAATGATTCTACAAGCCTCTTTTGTGTTTATTCCAAATATGACGAAATCTGGTTTTACTTAGAAAAAAAGTAAAATACACCAGGAAATTAAAAAAATATCAGAGGGCGACCAGACTTAACCATTTTTACTAACGGCTCTTTAAAGGTGTAGATATACGGATTTGTGAGGCAAGATCGAGTAGATTAGTAAAGATAACGTAAATCTAGTCGTATAAGTTGAGGAGGGCAATTGTGTAGATATATGCGCAAGTAGAAGATGAAGGTGAAATTTGATCGAATTGACCTTTGTGCACTTAAAAATTGAGGTAATGTGGTGCTCACGTGATCGGAAGTGACCCCTGGGGGCATGTAGTTCTCCGCGGTGATGCGGTGATGCGATCGCTACCGTTTCCGAAGAGAAGCTTCCGCGACAGAAAGTAGTCCCGAGACTTCAAATACGTGGGCATTTGCGTACACTTCGCCATCCATAAGATGGCTTGCGAATCGTTCATCCGGCGGAGAACAGACTCGAAAACTCTGATAAATTACAGGTTTTCATACATACCCCGGAAACAGATATTTCCTGGGCTTACAAAATGTATAGGTATGAATATCTTTCGTATCATCCAAGAGGTGTGGTGGATCTGTAATTTTGAACAAGTAGATCATCACATGACTCGAAAATGGCGGGTTACGTTGGGGTTACGTCGGTAGACTTTAGCTGATTGGCTGACGAAGTCACGTGGTATTGATTTCTGGAAATTCCCTCTAGCAGTTGCCGAAAGTAGTCTGAAATGGATACACACGATCCCAGGGTCAGTCTTACCGCGTATAGATGGCCCAGATGGTTCGGGTTGATACGCGGGTTGTTGCTTCGCCGGGAAGGTCCGAGAATGTTCGGCTATGTCCGGCCATCTATGGCAGAATAGAAGGATCAATAAGCCTTTATACGCCCTTCCAAAGCATCAATGGAATGCACGTCATCAAACAGGGTCCCCGACAATATCGCCAGCACTATGCCCAGCATAAATGACAACCCTCAGTTTCTCCACAGAGCTCAATACAGGCGGGTCGATCCGTATTGCCACGAAAAAAAATACTTGAAAATACTGGGAAGTAAGACTTATAGTAATAAACGTAAACTATAGATGTTATACGATGTTATTATGACGAGTCTAGGATCAGTACGACCCCAGGGTCGAGCGTTTATTGTCCTTTGTATCTTCGTAGATTGTAAACAAACAAAAAATGGCAGCGCTGGCTGTGGGGATTCCCTTTTGACATCACGACATCGGTCGTGCTGCCCTCCAGAGGCAAGGAAGACAACTGTGACTGGGCGAACCCCCTGTAGGCCAAATTCCGGGTCATCTCCACTGATTCGAACATTTGCATCTTTACGAGAATGCCTGGGGGGTGGTCATGTTTTTCTGGCGGATTTTACTATGGGTTGTGGGATCTTGTTTTCTTCGTCTCGTGATGGTGAACACGATGGGAGGGGTCTCGGAACTAAGTGGTGATTTTTTTTGAAAAGTTCAGGGAAGTCTGGGGTTGTGTGGTGTGGAAAGGTCCATACTGGCGCAGTTGTTTGTTCCACTGGGAAACACACTCCTGGGCATTTGCGGTATGGGTTGTGGGATCTTGTTTTTCTCGTCTCACCACGTAGAACACGGCGGTAGGGGTCTCGAAGCTAAGCGGTGAATTTTTTTGGAAAAGTCACTGTATGCATGCGCACTGGGCAAGTAGCGCTGGGGTGGACGTTTTGGGGTCTAGGTGGACCCATATTGGTCCGATTGAGCCGAGTGCAGTATCAGTGTGAAGCATACGCGAGGAAGCATCCGACAGGATGGGTGTGACGTTGGACTAACGTCATTCTGCGCAAGCGCAGTAGACAAATGGACTTGGAAATGGACGTTTTGGGGCCGAGGTGGGACCACTTATGGTTCGATTGGGTCGTATGAGGTCTTATTTTGAAGCTCTCGTAGGGAACCATCCGACTGGGCTAGTGTGTCGGCCGTTTTCATCATTCTGCCCACGCGCAGCTCAGGGAATTGTGTGAAAACGGCATGGGAAGGGGTGTTTTGGGGGTCGAGATGGACCCATAATGGTCCGAATGGGTCGTGTGGGAGGTATCAGTGTGAAGCTCTCGTGGGCGGGCGTCCAGCTGGATAGGTGTGGGGTGGGAATAGAGCCTGTCTGCGCATGAAAAAGGGCATTGGAATGGACGTTTTGAGATTGAGATGGACCCATAGTGGTCCAATTGGTCCGTGGGAGGCCTTTTTTCAAGTTCGCTTGGGGTAGCATCGGGTAGGATTGGTGGTTAAATACATATGGACTGATGAGGGACACGAGTTCATTCCTATATGTACAGATCCCACCACCACCGCTCGGTGACACCACCACCACCACCACCACCACCGGGCGTTGACATGAACAATTAATCGGCCTCATCATAGGGTATGTGGTAGTACAATGTGACGGGAGGAATACATTTCAACACCGTGCGAAGTTTTCTAGACTAGTGATCGTCATTTGTTAGCTCAACCCAACTGCAAAGTATAGGAAAGACTATATTCAGCTGAAAGTAATTCAAAGAACAGCACTTAATGTCGCCATCAATCTGTAGTCGCAGCATTCAAAGCCTCAAGACTGACAATCTTACATAGAGGATAACGTCGTTCACCAGATTCCCGGTTGTATTTCATGTATACCTCCGTATGACTTTAAATTGACGTTACCGTTCATATATAATACATGTTAATATCATACCTGCAAACCCGTTTCAGAAATGACAAGATTATCCGAGGTTCTATAATACAATCCATACTATTGTAATATGTGCGACTGAAATCTGTGTTGATTGACACTTCCATACACATTCTTGAATTGCATGCTGTTGTTGTTGTTGTTGTTGCAACTTGTGCTCTTCGCGTGTGTTAACATAACTGCTAATAGAGACATAAAACTACCTGGATTGTGACTTCCCGAATTGGACAATTTACAATTTAAATACCTGATGTGACTTTGTATATAGTGCCTGTATTTGATCTCTCAAACTGCTGTGGTATAAACTGTTCGATTCCGCCTTCCCCTCGCCCGTGTGGCCATGTTGTTTTTGCCGGTCTGTCAGACCTTCGACAAGTTTACGGTCATGATGGCCCCAGTGTTATATTTTTGTGTTTGAGCATCAGGCTCTGTGTTTATTGACATATTTTACTGTAACTATATGTTCTCTTGTATCTTATAATTAATGTGGAATTATATGACATGGAAATTGTAAGTTTGCAGCAGGAAAGGCATGCATTATTTTTAGTGGGTTTTCCCTACTCGCGTAGCGGGAACTGTACGGAAATTTCGACTGCTGTCAACTTTGCTATAACACTTCGTTAAATGGACTGAAGTAAGTATAATTTTTATGGTATTATATTCTACAGTAAAAACGCTCCTCGGTGCACTATGGGAGCCACCGAATTAGAACATATTTCTATATGTAAACAGTGAAAGAACTTGCATGAACAGTATGGCCCACCACTATCTGTAGCTACCGTGTTGCTAAATGTCAAAACAGTCGGAGCGGTTTTTATTGTGACTTTTCTTGTAAATATTAAATGTATCTGGCAAATCTATGAGAAAAACGCTCCTTATATTTGCTATAAGCTCCTCTCAATACCTGTTGGTTAATTATATAATTAATTGATTTACAGAATACAAATTAAAAAAAAAATGAATGGAAATGTCGTCGTAACGGTAAAGACAGCAGGGTGAGTGAGCGAGTGAATAGTTTAACGTCGCTTTCAACAATATTTCAGCTATATCCCGACGAACCAACTAAGCACCACCCAGCCAAGTTGCGTTCCTGCTTCTTCAAAGAAGAAATCTTTGAAGCAGCATGGAACCAGGCACCCTCCATCCAGACAGCTACATGTGTATCTTCCAACATACAGACGGAAAAAGAGAAAAATCTAAAAAAAAAATGGCAACACAATATATCAACAGCATATAGGTATTCCAATGTGCACCCCTGTTGGCTGACCTGTATCTGTTCTCTTATGAATATGACTATATGCAGGCGCTTTCAAAAACCGATCCATTCAAAGCCCGTTCCCTCTCATTCACCAAACGCTATATAGACGATCTTCTAGCTGTGGATAATCGCTATATCAATGACGCAGTGAAGGATATATATCCACCTTCACTGGATTTGAAGGAAACTACAGATAGCCCTACAGGCACATCATATTTGGATCTATATCGCTACAAAAATGAAGTGGGCATTCTCTCTCGTCGACTTTATGACAACAGAGATGATTACAATTTCGACATCGTAAACTATCCCTTTCTGGACAGTAATATTCCAGTGGGACCTGCATATGGCGTATACATATCTCGCCTAGTAGCATTTGCTAGATCCTGTGTTAATTGTGACGATTTCAATCAACGTCACAAAACATTGTCGCAGAAACTTATAAAACAGGGCTACACCACCAAGGGACTCCACTCAAACTTTCTCAAGTTTGGCGATACATATCGCATGCTGATAGCAAAACACGAGCGTAGCGTGTGGCGTTACGTTTCGTAACTTGTGTCTAATTCCGCTTAACCCGGGACTAGGGGCCGTATGAACCCATGTACTTCAAGATCCTCATGGTACTCATATGAACTGTCACAATCAAAGCGTTACTGAGATACATCATCCTTTACAACGAATATTATGGATTAAGAATACTGATCAGCGATACGGATTTTATATTTTTGGAACATCAGGATTTCTTGCCGGCATCATTGAAAACTGTTGACCGCTTCTCTCTTGCAAGAAACAAGCCTATGTTTATGTATACTATGATTGTCTTTTTGAATTTGGTGCTAATACTGGAATATGGAATAGGTCTTTGGATTATGGACGCGGATATTCTTTGATGGACGACGGCTGAATTATGAATGATGGACCAGACGCTTGTAATTTCCATTGCAGTCGGTTGAATCATCGCCTGCATTGTTAACATTATCTCCTCCGAGATTGCCAGGCCGTCCAATAACATACAAATAGTCACCGGGGTCCGAATCGGGAAGTGGACAGCAAAGAATTAAACGCATCACATAAAAGTGGTCAGAAAAGATACCGAAGTACTGAACAGATTTTATATGTCAGCTTTAAATGCCTTACACAAGAACGTGATGCGAAAGGGCACACACCAAGGACATGTACTCACCTGGTATTTCTCGTCTCTATACTATAATCCCAAACAAATCAAGATCTTACTGACCCATTAATAATATCAGTTTTCTTCGGCGATATATTAATAGAGGAATCCAAAAGGTATTCTTAGTTCATTATTACTATCTGTGTTCAGGAAAACTGATCGCCTATATATTAATGTCAGAAGCCATAAAGCAGTCTTTAGCTCTACTACAAACAAGGGATATGATTAATGGGATGTTTCTTTGTTTATATGAATTTTTATGTTTTTTGTTTTGTTTTTATGAATTTCTCATTAATAATATATATGTGAAATTGGACAACACAATAAATCAATAGCATATAGCTATTCGATTGGGTACTAATTGTGCACCCTATTCGCTGACATATATCTGTTCTCTTATGAATACGATTATATGCAGAACCTTTAAAAACGATCATTCCACAACACTTGTGTCAATAACATCGAGCTAACCGTACATTTATTACACGTTTTAGCACTGTTATGCGAGATCAATACCCGTCAAGTGTAGGTGTTCATTGGAAGATTGCATTTCACAAGTCGGATGAGGAAAGGGACGTCTGCTTTCATACAATAAACAATCGAATAAAACAAACACATGAATTACAAGAGGAAATTTCTTTCTCAAGTTTAACTGTTGTTTTCATGGTGAAATTGATTAACAAAGTCACACAAATAAGACATAAATCCACGTAATTTCCACACAGCTGACGCAGCTGATAATATCACTCCCCATTTGAGAGACCACATAAACTAGCCCACTGACATTGGCACGATGCCAACCGAGACGGGAGCATGAGTGGACGAGTTTTTTTTCAAGAAAGGGGAGAAAGGTGGTCAAAGTTTAAAATATGTTTTCAACCTTTCATTATAATCTTTTTTGTTAATCAATTTCGGTGGTGCAACAGAATAGAAATAATGTTTTCATAGGCATGCTCAATGATTATTTTACTCACGGTTAGTGTGAGAAAGTTTACAAATATTAGGGCGCGGGCTTCGCCTTTGCCATAAAATGTAAACGTTCCCATACTAACCGTGCGTACAATAACCATTGAGCTCGCCTATGGAGACATTATTTCTTAATTTCAAAGCCGTTCTTTCTCATTCAACAATCGCTAAATAAACGACATTCTCTGTGAATAATCGCTATATAAACAAGCGTTCTGAGAACCCCAACATCTCGCCTTGCGGGGTCATCCGCCAAGGGTGCAGCAGTATTGAAAGCATACATGTAGAGAAAACAATAAGGACTGGAATAGGTGATGTGGTACAGACAATAATGTCTGGAATAGATTATATGGTACAGACAATAACATCAGTCCCATGTGGGATTACTGGCAAAACTTAATCCCAGGTAGGATGGATAGGTCAGTGACGTCGGATTACTGGTACATAGGGCAGTCCAGTGTGAGATTACTGCTGGATAGTTCAGTCCCATGTTAGATTACTGTTGGATAGGCCATTCATGTGTAGGATTACTGCTGGGTGGACCAGTCCCATGTTATTACTGATGGATAGTCCCCTGTGGGATTACTGCTGGATAGTCCAGTCCCAAGTGGGATTACTGCTGGATAGGCCTGTCCTGTCTGGGATTACTGCTGGATAGATGAGTCTCGTATGGGATTAATGCTGGATAGGACAGTGCCGTGTGGGATTACTGCTGCATAGACAGTCCCGTGTGGGATTATTGCTGCATACGGCAATCCTGTGTGGAATTATGGCTGAGGAGGCCAGTCCCGTGTGGGATTACTGGTGGATAGGCTAAACCTGTGTGGGATTACAGCAGAATAGGTCAGTCCCATATAAAATTATGGCTGGATAGGTCAGTGCCATGTGGGATTACTGCTGCAAATTGCAATCCAGTGTCATATTACATCTGAATAGGTCAGTCCCATGAGAGATTACTGCTGCAGAAGCCAGTCCCGTGTGGAATTACTGCTGGATAGGCCAGTCCGATGTGGGATTACTGCAGGATAGGCCAGTCCGGTCTGGGATTACTGCTGGATAGGTCAGTCCCGAGTGGCATTACTGCTGGATAGGCCAGTGCCATTGGGATTACTGCTGGATAGGTCAGTCCTGTGTGAGATTACTGCTGAATAGGCCGGTTCCAAATGGGATTACTGCTGGATAGACCAGTTCGCTCTGGGATTACTGCTGGATAGTTGAGTTCCGTTTGGGATTACAGCTGGATAGACCAGTTCGGTCTGGGATTACTGCTGGATAGTTGAGTTTCGTTTGGTCAGTCCCGTATGGCAATACTGCTGGATAGGCCAATGCCATTTGGGATTACTGCTGGATAGGTCAGTCCCGTGTGGGATTACTGCAGGAGAGCTGTGACCTAGGAAAACATGAAACATGTCCACCAACAAACTTTCCATGTACAGATCTACCTGTAAATTTTTGCCCAACAAAAACCTTATCAATGGAAAGGTACAAAGTCTAAACTGCAACAATTAAGAAAAAATTTCATATTTAATGTCATATTTCTTAAATAGCACATGCACATCTTTGAATCACATTGAACTTGGGTAGCAAGTGTCAAACTTATCCAATGAAAGCTGACAGCTTCAGAAAACTTTCCATGTACAGGAGTACATGTATATACATGTACATTATTATTGGCAGATTTAGACAAAACCCTCAAAATTATAACAAAAATTAATATTTCATTTCCTAAATATCACAGGTACATCTTCTAATCATAAGAAACATGTGTACGAAGTTTCATAATCATTCAATGACAGCTGACAACTGCAGCAAACTGTGGTGTACAGATGTACATTTGCACTTCAGCTAAAAGCAAAACTCAATCATTTGCCATAATTTGGAGAAAAATGAATATTTCATCTAAAAAATAGCACAAGTACATCCTCTAATCATAAGAAACATGTGTACCAAGTTTCGTAATCATCCAATGAGAGCTGACAACTGCAGCAAACTTATCATGTAGAGGCCTACATGTACAATTTACCTAAACAGAAAACTCATTCATTCGCCATAATTTGGAGAAAAATTAATATTTCTTCTCAAAAATAGCACAGGTACATCCTCTAATCATAAGAAACATGTGTATCAAGTTTCATATTCATCCAATGACAGCTGACAATTGGAGCAAACTTACCATGTACATGTATATGTATAGGTATAGGTACAGGTACTTGGTACTTGGTACCAAGTACCTGTATAGGTACTTGCTTGTATAGGTACTTGCTAGTACCTACATGTACAATTTACCTAAACAGAAAACTCATCATTTGCCATAATTTTGAGAAAAACTAATTTCTTCTCAAAAATAGCACAGGTACATCCTCTTATCATAAGAAACATGTGTACCAAGTTTCATAATCATCCAATGACAGCCGACAACTGGATCAAACTTACCATGTACATGTATATGTATACATGTAGAGGCCTACATGTACAATTTACCTAAACAGAAAACTCATCATTTGCCATAATTTTGAGAAAAAATAATATTTCTTCTCAAAAATAGCACAGGTACATCCTCTTATCATAAGAAACATGTGTACCAAGTTTTATAATCATCCAATCACAGCTGACAACTGCAAGAAACTTTCCAAGTTGCACTTCAGCTAAGCGCAAAACTCATTCATAGGGATTTTAACATTAGAGCACCCCAGGGGTAGTACCCCCAGGTGGCATACCCACCCCCTATATTTTTTTTATATTTTTTCTAATTTTTCTACATTTTTTTTGACTTGCTAAACCAAAAACCCATTCATTTCCAGGCAGGGGACACCGACACCGACACCGACACCGCCACGGACACCGACACCGACGACGACATCCTCTTTCCCCCCTCACAATATCTCCCCTTTACTTCGTAAGGCGAGATAATAATGATTGAGATTTTATATATCCACCTTCACTGAATTTTATTGATACAACATATATCCGTTATGACGTATCATATTTAGATCTATGTTAAAAAAAAACCTCCTTTACCGTCGACTGCTCTTTTCGGGACAGTCATATTCGAGCGGGACAGGCATTTGGCGGATACATATCTGGCCAAGTAACTTTGGTTAGATCCCGTTTAATATGACAACTTTAAGCAACGTCACAAGACATTATTACAGAGGATTGTAAAACAGGGCTAAGCCGCAACTATTCCTGCACTCAAAGTTTCTTAAAGGGCCATGGTCCATTTCCACAGGCAGCGGTCCATAGGCCTACATACTGCGCATTAAAACGCATCCGACGTACCAGGCGGACGACAAACAAAAGAGACATACTGCGCAGTGGCTCGCCGATATTTCCCAGGTCAATCAAAGAGAATTATTTGCTGAGCTGAAAGTGTGTTGTATTTAAAACAACATAAATGTACATGTACAAAAAGCTGACAGAGAATACAAAACCTTGCTAAAATCGAATTACTCCAAATATAAAGAAACTTTAACAGATGACTTACGAAAACTTAAAAGATCTGACCCAATGGAATAAAGGAACTTACTAAATAAAGTTGGAAATAGGAATGGAAATCATGCAACAGATCTGATAACATTCTTCAATTACATGTACTGTAGTGACCTAAATACACTTGATGAATCTGACATCAGGAGAACTGGATTTGCTCCTCATAAATCTGACAGCGAAATAACTGATGCTATTGATATGCCCGTCATAGGAGAGGAAATCAGAAAAGCCATAACGAAACTGAAAAATAACAAGGATTCTGGTTATGATAAGTTAATAAACGAATACATAGAAACGTTATCTGAAATCATGTTACCAGTATGTAAAGGGAACGTAAACTCTGTGGTAAAACACCGCGGAAATTATACAAGAGTCCCTATAGATTAAAAAAACCGTTACAGCGATTTTTCCCCATTTTTTCCCAAAGAATGAGAAAGACGCAAACATAGAAAATACTGTGATTTGCAATTTCTCGAGGGCGCCGCCATGTTTATTTTGGGCATGATTTTAAACCATATTCAGTTGTGCCGATAATCTCCTACGTCATCGGACATTCTCTGCGCTGAGACAACATGGCCACACATGGTCGTTTTTATGCACCTCTCCGTTCCCCAACTGACGGAAGCAATGTTATAGATTAGTTTCGTTGTAGAATACGGCCTGATTCTGTCAGATATTCTACCATGCAGGGCTGCTCTTCATTTGGCTGTCTCAAGGTGTCAGGTAATCCCGACACGTCGCACTATCATCCTCGTTCATGTTTTTGACCTACAGTCTCGAATACTGCACCTCTGCCAATTGGCGCGTTTTTACATCCAGAGGCAGATCTAGTGTACGGTGACGTCACGATTCTTCAAACATGGAGACCTCTATGTTGTTCCAGTGTAGCGAAGTTAAATCGTTTGGTAGTGCTTTAAAAATGTAAAAAAATATCTGATACACGATTTGGATTCTATGAGAAAAAAGCTTTTAGCTGGCCACCGACGTTCACCAAAGTTTACGTTCCCTTTCAACATCATTTTAGATACTGAAAGTATGCCGGAATCATGGCTCATCGGGATTATTCGCCCTATCTATAAGAACAAAGGAGATATATGCAACCTGGAAAATTATCGAGCAATAACTAATTTAAGTTGTCTAGAAAAATTATTAACGGCAGTGCTAAATAAGACTTACCAGCTTTTGTGAAATAACTGATATCTTGAAGGAATCTCAAACTGGTTTTAGGAAAGGTTACTCAACAGTGGGCAATACTTTTGTACTACATAATTTGATTCAATATTGTTCAAGCACAAAAAAAAACAGTTGTACCGTGCACCTATTGACTTCTCCAAGGCCTTCGATACAGTTTGGAGAGGAGGTTTACGGTATAAAATGATCAGGGGAAGCCTGGATGGGAATTGTTTTAACTTGATCAAAAATATGTATTGTTCTATTAAATGATGTGTATCATGTGGCAAAGAAAAGCGCGACTTCTTCACATGTGAAGTCGGCGTACGTCAAGGAGAAAATCTTTCTCCTCTGCGATTTTCTCTGTACCTCAATGACCTAGATGATTTTATGATAAGTGTGATGTTTAAGCAAGTGATGCAAAGATATCTAGGATGAGCTTGAGATTGTTCTCCGCATATTCCTCCTAGTCTATGCAGATGATACCGCCATTCTTGCAGAGAATAAAAATAGCCTGCAGAATGCTCTAACGGTGTTTGGAGATTATTGTGACTGCTGGGAACTAATTGTTAATATCGTTAAAAAGAAAATTAAATATTTACTAGCATTTCACTTTAAAGGTCACAAACTTGATATTGTTGATGAATATTGCTATCTTGGTATTAAGATAGTCGCACAAGCTACGAAAGCAGTATTCGGTGTTTACAGGAAAATACATTAGGGCTCCTTACCAATAGACTGTGAACAAATTATTAGTACAAGTAGTTTTACCGATAGTACCTTATGGATGTGAAATATGGGGATATGAAAAATTCGAAAATATTGAAAGCTTCTCTCTGCAAGTGTGTAAAAGACCCCAAGGACCGAAGAAATGTTCCCCCATCTTCATGATCTACGGTGAACTTGGAGTGTATAAACTATATGCGAAAGTCACTGATCAGTATTCTCAATCCTTATGATTTTCGTTAAAAAATGTCGTTATCTATAGAATGAGGTATCTCATGTCATGCTTTGATCGTGACTGTGCATACGAACACCTTGCGGATATGTCAGCATCACTGGAAACTGCTGAATGCTTATCTCTTGTAGGAAACTAACCCATGTTTATGTATGATATAATCGTGTTTTTTTTTTAATTTGATGCAAATGCTGTTATACGAATTAGGTCTTTGGATTACGGACACAGATATTCGGCTGAATATTGAATGGCGGACCAAACGTTTGTATCTTCCACATACAGGCCAATATTCCGAGGTCATATCTAAATACATCATAAGAACCGAAAATGATGCATTTCATGATTTGTGTCTCAGTCGCGCTTTTGTTGTTGATGTTCTCCTCCAAGCCCCAGGGTCCCGTCTTCTTTGTCAGGCTGGGCTGGGTAACTCTATCTGTATTCGGGGGCTGTTTCTTTTCCAAGAAGCTTGGTGAATATTATGAAAACTCCAGCAATTCACCCATATGACGTCACCGACATGACTTCCAACTTAACCGTTTTAATTCAAATTACCCTCGGTTTTTAGATGTATCTCTGTCATCTACCTATCTAGTCCATGTCAAAACGGTTCTGCCCATGATTCCACTGTGGTTCAAAGCCAAAGGCAGACAGCTGTAAACGTTCCAGTTAGGATTGTTCTTGCTTATCCTTGTCACATGATATCGGTGAAGTTCAATATCACCGAGGATCCAGGGTTCATACTCCATGTAAGAATCACGAGACAATGCATACAATAGCCAAGTCTGGGAACAACAATATGTCTAGACTTCAGCCTTTTCAGCTGCACAAAGACTCAGACAATGGCTTCCTACACGACGTATCTACCGGATCCAGTCAGTTAAAATGTCTCAGGTTCATTCGGAAGGCAGGTTTTCATATGTTGCTGGAGGGTATGAGCCCAAGAATAACTTTTCCCGCACTTAACACACTGATATGATGTCGTGTCATGTATCTTTCTATGTTGCCACAGGTAAGAGGAGGACGTAAAACCTTTACCACATTGGCCACACACATACGGTTTCTCGCCAGTATGGCCCCTCTTGTGTACCTCAAACTTAACCTTGACTGGGAATCTTTTATCGCAGATTTCACAGTGATACCAGGAATTTCTCTGTTCCTCGTGTCTAGAGAAATGGGTCCGCAGGTCAGATCGAAGAGCAAATCCCTTCCCACATAGGGAACATTTATGAGGCTTCTCTTCGGTGTGAACACTGAGAAAATGCTTTCGAAGTCCATCGTTACGGTGGAACCCTTTACCACACATTTCACATATGTATGGTCTTTCGCCAGTATGTGACCTCATATGTAATTTCAAGCGAAAATTGCTAAAAAAGGATTTATCGCAAGTAGAACATCTGAACGGTCTTATTCCAGAATGTTTTTTCAAGTGCAGGGTGAGACGTGTCCTGCAAGCAAAGGTCATGCCACATATTTCACACTGAAAAGGTTTCTCGCCGGTATGAGTCCGCATATGCTGAAGCAAGGGTTCTTTCTTACTAAGCTCCTTGAAACACACAGAACATTTGTCCGCTCTCTTGGCCTTTATTTCTCGTTTAGTTTTCTTCGGTTTGTCTGGAGATTGTCTTCCTTGATCAGTTGAACGTTCATTGCCAACCATTGGAGCTCCAGTAGATGACCAATCTATATCTTCACAGACTGCAACTTGACGCTGATCTGCTCCTGAATAGGCCTTTAATCCTACAGGTAAAATACATTTGATTGAAGAAGACATTCCACCTGTTCCATCCTCAGTGACTGAGAGTTTGTCACTCAAAAGACACCGGGATGAGGCTGATGTCTTTGTCCTTTCTTGGTCAATCAAACTCCTTTTCGTGCTTTTCAAGAGGCTTCGCAAACGATCATATATCCTCTTATTCCAAACAAGTTTCCTACATTTTTTACGTCTACGAGTCACAGTTTGACGGCGATTTGTTGGAGCCACATTTACGGAGATTGCATTCAGACAGAGACCTACAAGGACAGTCCTGTCACAGCTATTCACTGGGTCCATCGTTCGAAAACTATCAACACCAGCCACATCTGGACAGCAATCCCCTCCGCCCGATGTCGAACAGCTAGATATAGAAATTGGAAGTTGGCATTGGTCTAATGGAGCCGAAGTTTGACAGCTATCTTCAGGTTGCGCAGTCGGATAGCTATCTACCATGGCCACAGTTTGACATTTATCAACAGACATGACAGGTGGCACAGTTTCACAGCTTTCTATAGGAGCCACAGTTTTATATCTATTCCTGCGAGTAGCTAAACGAGTACAATGACTATGTACCGGTATACGGCATTCTACATCCGTTACAGATCGACAGCTACTTACACAAGCCCCATTTTCACAGCTACCTACAGGGGTATCAGTTCGACAGCTGTTTACAGGAGCCACAGTTTGACAGCTGTCCATACAAGTCACAGACTGACCGCCATTTACAGAAGCTACCGTTTGACAGCTATATACAGGAGCCACAGTCTGACAGCTGTTTACAAGAGCCGCAGCCTGGCAGATATCCACAGAAGCCGCAGTTTGACAGTTATCGACAGGATTCACACGTCGACAGCTATCTACAGGCGCTACACTTCGACATCTATCTACAGGAGCCATGGTTTCACAGCTATCCATACAGGTCACGGTCTGACAATTAATTACATGGGCCACAGTTTGATATCTATCTACGCGAGTAACTGAACGAGTTCTATAACCATGTACTGGTAAACGACGCTCTACGCCTGCTACAGTTTGACAACTATCTGGAAAAGGAGGAATTTGACCGTTATCTACGGGAACATTTTTGCTATCTGCAGATGTAGCAGTTTGTTCCCCGATAGATACTGGTATGTGGTTGCTTTGAATGGAGTAATCCGTCAGAGATCTGAGTTCTTCGCCACAATCCTCAATCAGGGTCGCGTAGTCGTGATCTAGTAACCAGGGCATAATCATTGCAGCTTCCTTATCCTGGGTAGTAACAGACCCTTCAACGGCACAATCTGACTCAACCCCATCTTCCTTCCCCGTTACTGTTGCTGTGTTATGGTACAGGCTTATAGGTGTTGGGATTGATGTGCCATTGGTTTCATCTTTAATCACAGTACGTTCCGTTCTCCGGCTATTGCAGGCGGTTCCTTTCCCCCAACCATGAGTAACAGTTGTTTGTCTCTGCCTATAGGTATATCTCTTCTTTGTCCCATCAGGTACAGTCTTTATCTTCTGGTCATTCCACGGTGAGAAGTCGACCCCATCTCCTCGACTGTCCAACTGCAAAACAGTTCCGTGTCAAAAATCATATCACGATTCTAAACACAAAAGACAACCCGATGAAATATCTATAGGCTTATGTTTCTTTTAAATTAATGGACTTAGGTGTCTAAATGTTGTCAGCATTATTGGGCATGTTTCAATATCGATTCCATTTGTAAATCATCGGAAATGGAGCACTATAGAGCATATTCATTACCACAGGACATCGCTCGTCACTTTCATTTGTTTTGGGGGTTTGTTTTTGCTGGGTTTGTTTGGTATCTCACGTCTCGTATCGAAAACACTCCAAAAGGCAAGGAGATATTACCTGGTTCCTGTTGTTATCTCTCGTCGGTGTTTTTCTTGGTCGACCTCTCCGAGGCTTCAACTGAATCAGAAAAAGGCGAACCAAAAGCAATAATACTGGACAACAACATATTTTGAAACATTTTATCAATGTTTATACAAGCGTTCTGAGAACCCCAACATCTCGCCTTGCGGGTCATCCGCCAAAGGTGCAGCAGTATTGAAAGCATACATGTAGAGCAAACAATAAAGTCTGAAATAGGTGATGTGGTACAGACAATAATGTCTGGAATAGATTATCTGGTACAGACAATAACATCAGTCCCATGTGGGATTATTGGCAAAAGTTAATCCCATGTAGGATGGATAGGTCAGTGCTGTCGGATTACTGGTACATAGGGCAGTCCAGTGTGAGATTACTGCTGAATAGTTCAGTCCCATGTGAGATTACTGCTGGATAGGCCAGTCCTGTGTAGGATTACGGTTGTGTGGACCAGTCCCATGTTATTACTGATGGACAGTCCCCTGTGGGATTACTGCTGGATAGTCCAGTCCCAAGTGGGATTACTGTTGGATAGGCCAGTCCTGTCTGGGATTACTGCTGGATAGATGAGTCTCGTATGGGATTAATGCTGGATAGGACAGTCCCGTGTGGGATTACTGCTGCATAGGCAGTCCTGTGTGGGATTACTGCTGCATACGGCAATCCTGTGTTGGATTATGGCTGAGGAGGCCAGTCCCGTGTGGGATTACTGCTGGATAGGCTAAACCTGTGTGAGATTATAGCAGAATAGGTCAGACCCATGTAAAATTATGGCTGGATAGGTCAGTGCCATGTGGGATTACTGCTGCAAATTGCAATCCAGTGTCATATTACATCTGGATAGGCCAGTCCCACGAGTGATTACTGCTGCATAAGCCAGTCCCGTTTGGAATTACTGCTGGATATGCCAGTCCCATATGGGATTACTGCAGGATAGGCCAGTCCGGTCTGGGATTACTGCTGGATAGGTCAGTCCCGTGTGGCATTACTGCTGGATAGGCCAGTGCCATTGGGATTACTGCTGGATAGATCAGTCCTGTGTGAGATTACTGCTGAATAGGCCAGTCCCAAATGGGATTACTGCTGGATAGACCAGTTCGGTCTGGGATTACTGCTGGATAGTTGATTTCCGTTTGGGATTACAGCTGGATAGGTCAGTCCTGTATGGCAATACTGCTGGATAGGCCAATGCCATTTTGGATTACTGCTGGATAGGTGTCCCGTGTGGGATTACTGCAGGAGAGCTGTGACCTAGGACGAACTGTAAGAAACATGTGTACCAAGTTTCATATTCATTCAATGACAGCTGACAACTGCAGCAAACTGTGGTGTACAGATGTACATGTGCACTTCAGCTAAATGCAAAACTCAATCACTTGCCATAATTTGGAGAAAAATTAATATTTCAACTCAAAAATAGCACAAGTAAATCCTCCAATCATAAGAAACATGTGTACCAAGTTTCGTAATCATCCAATGAGAGCTGACAACTGCAGCAAACTTATCATGTACATGTATACGTATACAGGTAGAGGCCTACATGTACAATTTACCTAAAGAGAAAACTCATTCATTTGCCATAATTTGGAGAAAAATTAATATTTCTTGTCAAAAATAGCACAGGTACATCCTCTAATCATAAGAAACATGTGTACCAAGTTTCATAATCATCCAATGACAGCTGACAACTGGAGCAAACTTCCCATGTAGATGTATATGTATGCATGTAGAGGCCTACATGTACAATTTACCTAAACATAATCATCCAATGACAGCTGACAACTGGAGCAAACTTACCATGTACATGTATATGTACAATTTACCTAAACAGAAAACTCATTCATTTGTCATAATTTTGAGAAAAATTAATATTTCTTCTCAAAAATAGCACAGGTACATCCTCTTATCATAAGAAACATGTGTACCAAGTTTCATAATCATCCAATGACAGCTGACAACTGGAGCAAACTTACCATGTAGATGTATATGTATACATGTAGAGGCCTACATGTACAATTGACCTAAACAGAAAACGCATTCATTTGCCATAATTTTGAGAAAACTTAATATTTCTTCTCGAAAATACCACAGGTACATCCTCTAATCATAAGAAACATGTGTACCAAGTTTCATAATCATCCAATGACAGCTGACAACTGGCGCAAACTTACCATGTAGATGTATATGTATACATGTAGAGGCTTACATGTACGATTTACCTAAACAGAAAACTCATTCATTTGCCATAATTTTGAGAAAAATTAATATTTCTTCTCAAAAATAGCACAGGTACATCCTCTAATCATAAGAAACATGTGTACCAAGTTTCATAATCATCCAATGACAGCTGACAACTGCAAGAAACTTTCCAAGTACAGATGTACATGTGCACTTCAGCTAAACGCAAAACTCATTCATAGGGATTTTAACATTAGAGTACCACAGGGGTAGTACCCCCAGGTGACATACCCACCCCCCCCCCATATATTTTTTTTATATTTTTTCTAATTTTTCTAGATTTTTTTTAACTTGCTAAACAAAAAACCCATTCATTTCCAGGCAGGGGACATCGACACCAACACTGACACCGACACCGACGACGACATCCTCTTCCCCCTCACAATATCTCCCCTTTACTTCGTAAGGCGAGATAATAACAAGTAGGAAAAGTTGGAACGAGTTGCAATTAGCTCTGGGATAGAGAGGTCTACTGATTTATTTTTACATAGACAATGTCCTGATGAAGTTGAATGCTAATGTTGTTTTCCAGGTTACAATGCTTTCCTATTGGAATACATCACAATTGTCTAGAGGTTAAAGAACCTTTGCCAGGTTTCACCAACTAAACAAGAGTTCAATTGAACTCAAAATACGCCCGTAAAAAAATACAGTCGATAAACAACATTTTTATCTCCTGAATGTTGTTATAGACAAAGGTTAACAATACAAATGAACCAACCTAGACTGTATGTTGTTTGTATTGTTGCAATAGTCATAATACTGTACATGTATAAGCCACCATTGTTGTATACAGTGGTGTAGGCAGGTTTGGAAATCAGGTCGGGGGAGAGTACATAAGGGCCTGCAGTGGTATTTGTAGGAGGAGGTAGAACTCCAGTTACTCTTACTCTGCGGGAATGCATATTCCCCCACCCCAGGTTATGCGCTTATGTATGTATCAGTAACTTTAAAACAAAATTTGTGTTAGCATAAGCTGCAAAAGTAAGCTCATCAGCCTGATGAATGGGGTTGAAATAACAGTAGGTGCCAAATACAAGGATTTCAGACCAAAATCAAAGGAAGTAACTGAAGAAAACATCGAATAAGCTCAAAAACCGTGTGTGCACATCTAGGCCTACACATGGTACCGATCATATGTACCAAATTTCAAGAGAATCCATCGAAAAGTCTGGGACGAGTTGCGTTCACGAGGACAGTAGGTGGCAAATAAAGCTTTCTAACCAAAATCAAGAGGAGTAACTCAAGAAACTGTCGAATCAACTCCAGAAAAGTTCACGCACATGTGCACTTGGCACCAATCATGTGTACCTAATTTCCAAAGAATGCAATGAAACCCCTAGTACAAGTTTCGTTCACGAGGACTGTAGGTGCCAAATAAAAGGATTCCAGACTAAAATCAAGGGGGGATAACTCAAGAAAACGTCGAATTGGTTCGAAAAAAGTTCAAGCGCATGATACTGATCATGTGTACCAAATTTCAGATCCATTAAAAACTCTGGGACGAGTTGCATTGAGCTCGGCCAATACTTGAATGGGTGACCGGATGCTGTGCTGGATCAGTATCCAGGATAATAGGAACTGTGGACACTCTCGTGTCCAGGCACATGTAGGCACCGTCGTGATATGCCTGGAAAAAATGTTGACAATGACGTTAAATTCTACTCACTCACTCACTCACTCACTCCTGTGCAACTGTATTGCTAACATGCTGCTAATTTGGTCATCATCATTCAAACTCTGTATTAGAGTGTAGTATATATGTGCTATATGGGTTATTCCATGAAATGGGGGTTCCAAAGTGTGACATGCAAACCAATTTTGAAAAGATGTCAATTCCTGGCTGCACTAAGTCAGGGATAATATTGATATACAGAGATTCGGAAAACATAAGAAAACGGATAATATTCCACAATTTGGGAGAAAAATAAAATAATGAAGTTGCGCCTGTAACGAGGACACCAAACTATATGCAAAATTCACCAAATAACACGTTAATTCAAGTGTCAAATAGAATAAAAACATGATCAAATTGTTAGAATATTTAATCCTATTCTTAGTCGGCATACTTTGACTGCCTCAATCCAATCAAGTGGAGCGTGTAACATGGACACCAAAAATGGCTTCGTGTCCTTTCGCATACATCATGTGAAATCACCATACTAGGTCGCCATCAAACTCTAGACTTTACAATCAAACTGATCATGGCACATGAACATTTTATATGTAAGACTGGTCTTAGTTTCACTTTCTTTCTTCTGAAATCAACATTTGTTTGTCACACATGTAACGAAGTGGCAAACGTAACTGTTCAGGACGCGAAATAGCACAATACTACTTACCGGCTATTTTTTGCAATTGCCTCATTATATGACACCTACTCTAAAGTGTCTCCACCAGCCATGTCACAAATATTGGGTTCCATTGCTGCACATTGTAATTCATGCCCCCCAAAAAATAAGTAAAATGCAAGCCGAGGGTGGTGCGTGTAACCACATGAAGACACGAAAGCGAGACATACAAGTATATTCCAACTACAGCTATTACGAACACATCGAAATCCTGTCATATTTGGATCGATAATAGACAAGATTAGCCCAGCTCAAGAATAGTTTTGAATGACCACTGAATGACATTTTCTTGGTGACAGGTAAGAGGTAAGGTAAGTAACAAAAGAGGACACCAAGCGTTACATGCGCAACCTGAATTTTGAGGGTTTCATGCATCCAGAATCTGCACTTAAGGGCGACCGATATGAAATAAACTAAAATAAATTGAAAGACATGAGCCAGATCGATACTTTAAGTTGTTTTATTGGTCAAATTTATTAGCAATTCATGCACACAGTGCAAACAAAAGCATCAATGTTGCAATGTTTGCAATATGTCGCATTTCTGGGTCCGTGGGCCGACATATGCCGACACCGATGGTCCTCCAAAAGTAATGGCCGTACATATAACTAAGATGTTATCTTATGTTATATCTACTTGTATCTGGCATTAAATAGGAATAACTGCTTTTAAAATCAAGTGTAATATTTTAGAAAATTCACTGGGTTTAAGTTTGAGTGCTTAGTGGTGACCCCATTTCATGGAATGACCCATATATATTAGCAGTACAATGGAATTACAATGAACATAACTGGTTGATTATTTGTGAGGATCTTTGACATGTTTAATGAATTTTCCTATCCCATGCTGAACAATGTAGATTTGAAAATTTGGGATACTAAGGAGGAACCCGAGGAGATGTGGTCGTGGTGGTGCAGTGGAAGTGCTTTAACATCTGTAGATATACTCATATGTCAGTCTTATAGGCGGGGTTGGTGGCACAGTCCACAGGATTGTTCAATTGTGGGCGAAGTAATTGTTTGGGGACCCCTATATCTGTTGTTTGATGTTGGGTTACATGTGCCGATGTGTGATTTTGGCTGACAAGCTGACAAGTTTATTTTTGTTTATTCTCTCATTGAGTCAGTTTCTATCTGATTCACTTTGAATTAGTGATTTGACTGGATTTGCCCATTAGATCAGTGAATCACTGTAGTGAGATAATAGTGAGCCATGCTAAAATAACCGACATAATGAGAAAAAATTATGCCAGAATTAAGCAAAGAAACGAAAAGCCGTGAGCCAAATTTATATAAAGAATATCTTTGACAAATGACATCAAACTGTGCCACTCGAAAACAGGATGATTACAGTCTCGAGAATTTCCCAAATGCTTTTTTGGGCTCACTGTTAGTTGTTTTTTGGCTCGCTACTTTTTTTTCCGTCTGCAAGTGGAATATAATTCAAACAAACCACTGGAGAAGAATTTGTTCTGTCTCCAAACGCCACGTGCAATCGTTTAATCCGCAGTTCACTCCTCTCAGTTTCCCCGATGGTCGATAAACGGGAGTTCAAAAAGTTCGTGGTAACTTTGAGGATCATTTCCGGGGCCAAATAATCGACTGTTTCCGGTGAGATGCGACTATTGTTGACACTCTCCATATACTGGAGGATATAGCTGACGTCAATAATACACAGTGCCTCTCTCTGATATCCAACATCTTCTCTGTATACCACGGCACAACCGTAATTAGTCAACACAGTTGTCATAATTTAAAGCACAAGTTTAGGCAACATTTGACACAAAATTAATGGTACTCGCCGCAACGGAGGTGATATTCGCGCGTCAAACACATGCATGTCCCAAAAGTGGAACCTAAGCTTGGAGTGAACACGTATTTTTTGGCTCCCAAGTGGTGCGATTGGAGTGCAAGACAGAAAAAGTAGCCTACGCACGAAAGAATATTTCAGTTATACATTATCTTGTCGTATTTTCTAAGGGTTTAGTACAACAGGAATAACCCGAAATAGTGCATTTCGAAAATTGTTCAAAATCGTCTGTTGTGGCGTGAAAACAACAGGCTGCCCAGAACCAAGATAAACTTCACCCAGCAATACTGGACCTGTCAACTTGAAAATAGCTAGTTGTTTCTCAAAAACGATAAAGGTTCTCGGAAACTGATACTGAAAATGATAAACTGACTTTATTCCATTAAATGTTAACGAGTGGGCGAAAGTTTACATGATTCTTTTTAAGTGGGCTGAATTCACTTAATTGAGTTGTCTATAATTCATTGTTGGAAGTATATATTTTTTAATAATAAAGATCTCACTCGAGTTATGAACGGGGCACTTTTGGTGCTAAACTAGAACAGTGTTTTCGTCGACCAATACAATATATGCCGTTGTTTTGCTTACATGTTGCGCAAGAAAGCGAAATATGTTGTTGATCCGGCAAAAGATATAAATATCATGCATATAGTTTACCTGTTTTATAATTTTTTCCGTCGAATTTCATATTCCTCTCATCTCCACATGTCCGTGAACAGGAGGGAGCCATCTTAAATCCGCAGTGAATTCATAGCTCCCTGGAGATATTTATTATTCAAACAAATAATAAACACTTTCAAGTATGAATTGTAATCATCCAAATATAGCAAAAACCACCATGTTTCATTCCCAGCAAGCGTACACAGATTGTTTTTCCAACATGTACATGTAGGTTTGAAACTATAGTCCAGTACAGAGGATTATGATCAGATTCCAAGTATATCTCAAACTCATTGCAAATAGCCCTAAATGATTTTGATTGATTATAACCGCTCGACCAAATTTGACCAAGAGTCTGACATCGTCTGTCTGTCCATATTTAGTGTGGACAAAAACGCTCTTGAATGTACTTGGTTGTACTTGGTGATGGGTCAGAGGCCTATGGAAAATGACCGACCTTGACCTAAATTAAAAGGTCAATTTCTAATGTTTGCAATATTTGTTGAATGATTATAGTTAGGATATCCAAATTCATATTGCACATGTGACTGATGATGAACTTGAAGCCTTCCCGAGTTAACTGACATTGACCTATCTTACATGGTCATCTTCTGTTTTTATTATGATATATATTGAAGAATTATAACTAGGCTTTCCAAAATGATTCTATGTGTGCATCTGATGATGATCCAGAACTACGTTAAAGATGACAGACCTTGACCCATTTTGTCAAGGTCAAATTCTCTTTTTATATTTTGACGTTGAGCAATGTTGAATAAATACATGTAGTAGATTTTTTTGTCTCCTCTGACTGTGGAAAATCTGGCAGGGGATATGTGAGCTCACGGCTCTTGTTTGAGGATATATATTTTTCGCTGTCACCCGAAAACAACATCTCATTGCGTTCATAGAAAAAAAACAACGTTTAGGTGACAGGATAAAGGGCCATGCCTATGTCGCCGAACTTGTGTTATATATGTTTACCAAAAATCTAGGTGACAACATATATGCCACCCAATAGTTGAGATGTGTGTAAAACCGCCTTCAGCTGACCATATATTTATGTCACCTAAAGTTTGTAATCCCGAAGTAGGACACGAAGATTGAGTTAGCCACTATGAAAAATCTGGGGCAAAAATATATAACACTGGTGAAATTCCAAATAAATCTGGAAATCTCCAGTCACTGAACTTGACACCCAACGACTGGGATATTCAACCTTTCGGAAATAGGGTGTACTCAAACTTTTCGGATAAGTTGAATTAGTTAGACAGTGGTTGTGCAAATACAAACAATAAACAATCGCCGAGTCCACGACAAGAGAGACAACTATCAATTTGACATCGTGCACTATTCTTTCCTGTATAAGCTACCTCCTAGCATGACCATTTTGATATTTGTCCCCTAGCCGAAATTCCCAAAATATTTGAGATGGACTCTCAAGCCCTTTTTTTATTTCTTCATTTTTGTTCATAGTAACCCGTTTCTATTTCAAATGGCCTGCCGGTAGTTGGAATTAATTTCTTACTGTTTGCAAATATTCAGGCATATTGTAGTCATCAAATCTATGTTTGTAGAACAAGAGTTCTAATCTAATCGCTGAAGTTCCTTTTTCAAATGTGTAATATAATTGCTGTGAACTGTTTCCTATAAATTTAAAATTGTGTTTTAGTCATTCGTTCTTTATTGTATAACATAACCCTGTCTATCCCATTCTTCTCTGACAGCATTTCATAAGAATCATAACTTAACCAACCAATGGTATAGCGATATAGTAATCAGCTGTTAAAATGCGAAATAATTGTTTGCGGTAACCATACATCATCCGGAAGACCAATTAATCACGCTGATCTTCTCTGCCGTGACATTCTCATCGCCAATGTGGCAACAAATAGTGGCTGAATCATGAGTCAAGTCCGTGACAGGGTCACTTGATCGGTTAATGTTTTGCTACTCTGTTGTATTTAACGCGCGGCGCAGATATTTGTTGTGACGAGAAGAGTATTCAGAGAGTGTGAGTTCCGCAGTGCACTTTTCATTTATCTTCTTTATTTATTCTTATTTATGAGCCTGAAGCGTTACTAGGTTATGTTCTGGTGACTTTGTCGTATTTAAGGCGCAGCACAGAGATTTGTTGTGAAGTGAAGAGGTTTCAGAACGTGTGATTTTCGTAGTACTGTACAGCCAGCGCGTCTACTATCATACACGGACATGGATTGACCTGGAAAACGCCACGAGATTTTGTTGTTGGTGCTGTTATATTTTTACATAATAGAAGTGGAATCTCAGCTAAATGCTCGTTAGGTCGCCTGTCGAGACAATATAACAATAACAAACTTTGTCACAATCTCGATCGCCTTCACCGGCAGCGCAAAAATCATATGTTTGATCTATAATCTCTTATTTCGAGTACAAATACATAAATTATGTGCTGATATATTACATTTATTAGATTTCTGACAGCCATTTTGAATTTTGTCCTTCAGCAGTAATTGCCCTATTTTTTTTACACGGTTTCCCAGGCCCATTTTTGATCAACACAGTTTTCCGGCGGTAAAGAAGCAGCCTTACCAAGTAGTCCTGGAAACTGGTCACAGAATGTATTCATTTTCGTCTACTATCTTCTTGATTTTTTTTCTTTTTTTTCTATTTTTATCTCTCTCTCTCTCTCTCTCTCTCTGTCTCTGTCTCTCTCCCTCTCTCGCTCCCTCTCTCTCTCTCTCTCTCTCTCTCGGCCGGTTAAGCTTTTTTTCTGGGCTGGTTAAATCACCCCCCCCCCTTTGAGTAGAGTTAAATTTTCTAGGCCTGTTACAGTACTATGCAGCATGTAATCCCTAACTGGTTCTGTCATCTAACTGAATTCTCATGTAGTTTTACAAAACAATTTCGATGCATTTTTGTGTGAACAACACAATCACGTGTAACATGCTCATCCTCTAGCTTTAGAACATATACCTGTGTGACCTTTCTGACCTCAGTTCACCTTTATCGGTGACGAGGCACTGTCATTGATCCATTTATTGGCGAGGACATGGTGACAAGGTTAGGTGATCACCGTGTATTGGTGATGGGACCTGATCATCGCCAATCAACGATGAGAATCCATGGTTGTAGATTTCAGTTTATTCCCTTTGGTGATTATGGAATATCATGGTGATGATAACCTGATTGGTAAATTCAATGTTCCACTGATCATGCTCATCAGGTGTCATCTTCAAATGCAATTAACAAATCCATAGAACCAAGCACAACTAGTCTTGGGCAACTAACTATAGGCTTTGTTGACTCGTCTTGTCATTTATTTCATTTAGGACTGAAAACATGGAAGACATATCAATAAAACTGGAGCCGTTTGATGAAGAGACCTATTCTGTGGTACAGGGTGATTTATCGAACCATCCAAGAGAACATCTACGCGTGAAGAAGGAACCGTGGATCCAGAGTACTGCTGTCACAGGACGGCTGAATATAACGACAACCGCGACGAAAGAAGAACCAGTTGACTTGCTAGACGGGGCTGATTATCCAACCAAAGTTACTGACATCAAACTTGGACTATTAGAACGAGTAAGTTGTGATTTGGCATCCCTTTGGGAAATACACAGGTTTTGTACTGTAAAATATTTTGCGCTGGGAACAGTTACTTAAAAGAACAACAGCAAGGAACTGTTTATTATACCAGCAACAACATATATTATTTGGCTTGCAGTGCAGTGAATTCCCATGTGACTCTTTGCCCTTCCCCACCTATGTAATCAACACACGACACAATGCGTGTGTGAGAATTACTATTTCCAACGAAGTAAGCTCTCAATTGCAAATTGTCCGGTAATGAGTGAGTCAGTGAGCCAGTCAGTCCATCCGAATCATTTCGTCGGCAAAATAAGGAGAACCGTAGACATTTGAACCTTGATTGTTGGCATGAACCTGCATTAGGGGACTGTTACCAGCAATTCCTGAGCTGCACTACTTTTGATGAAAATTTGATGACTAATCCAGGCATTTTTGGGGGTAGCTCCGGTGTAGCCTTGTTCTATAGTACGTGGGTTGTTCTCACGTAGTATAGAACAAGTCTACACCGAAGATATTTTGGAGGACACCGGTCGACTACCGCGAAACCGGAAACCCGCAAGAAAACATTCTGCGCAAAACCAATGCGCAGTGGGCTTTAACCATGCTAAAATGGCGGCCCGCATAGATTTCGTCAAGAAGCACGATGCAAGTGTGAAAATTCCTGCTGCACACAAGAAATAATCACGTTCGTGAAGTTAGAGAGCAGTTCACAGTTCACAATTCAGTCGGCGATTCAGTGGACCAGACATTATTTGGAATATGAATAACATTCTGACGTATATCTCCTAAATTAAGGCAGAAATGGTCTTCATATTTGGCAGTTATACAACACTCGTCAAGTCCTACACGCTGACCTAGTTAGTTTCCACTTCCGCCGCTAGGGGGTGGTGCTGTGAATAGCCGACTGATAGAATTTGAATAGCCTACTGGCCTATATCTCCCGATCTATAGTGGATAGGGTCTCCATATTTGGCAGTTTCTCCTACACGCTCACCTAATTAGTTTTTTCACTTCCGCCGCTAGGGGGCGGTGCTATGAATAGCCGACCGAATAGCCTACTGGCCTATATCTCCCGATCTATAATAGATAGGGCCTCCATATTTGGCAGTTATACAACACTCGTGAAGTCCTACACGGCCGAAGTGGAAAATAATTAGCTCAGCGTGTAGAACTTGACGAGTGTTGTATAACTGCCAAATATGGAGGCCATATCCACTATAGATCGGGAGATATAGGCCAGTAGGCTATTCAAATTCTATCAGTCGGCTATTCACCGCACCACCCCCTAGCGGCGGAAGTGGAAACTAATTAGGTCAGCGTGTAGGACTTGACAAGTGGTGGATAACTGGCAAATATAGAGGCCCTATCCACTATAGATCGGGAGATATAGGCCAGTAGGCTATTCAAATTCTATCAGTCGGCTATTCGCAGCACCGCCCCCTGGCGGCGGAAGTGGAAACTAATTAGGTCAACACTTGACGAGTGTTGTATAACTGCCAAATATGAATACCCTATCTGCCTTAATTTAGGAGATATACGTCAGAATGTTATTCATATTCCAAATAATGACTGGTCCACTGAATCGCCGACTGAATTGTGAACTGTGAACTGCTCTCTAACTCCACGAATGTCCATTAGATTGATTTAAGTTTTGGTTTAGATTTTATCCGACATTCAAATTGGTTTGTAAGTATTTGGGCGCAGAGACCGGTCAGGCCCGTAGCCAAGGGGGGTTTTCTGTGTTCAGGCGAAGCCCTCTTTCGGAAAATTTATATATTTTTCTCACATAAATGCCCTTTTCAAACACTGAAGCGAACCCCCTATTTGCCCATTTTCCCATACAGCAAACCTCCAGATGCTCCCTTTTGGAGTGAAGGTAAACCACCCCTCAGTAAATCCTGGCTACGGCCCTGCCGATATATAAACCCGTTTGGATTACTGCCTGTTTATTTAGGTGATCTACTTCGTGACGTTAATCGCACTGCCATGTATCCACAATTTCTGCTTTGTGACAACAACGATCAATTAAGATGATTACATTACTTTAGTCAGTTACATGTTGTTTGGTGATGTGTTTGACGAAGAGACCTATTCTGTGGTACAGGGTGATTTATCGGGCCATCCAAGAGAACATTTATGTGTGAAGAAGGAACCACGGATCAAGAGCACTGCTATCACAGGAGGTCTTGATATAACGACAGCCGTGACGAAAGAAGAACCAGTTGACTTGCTAGACGAGACTGGATACTCAACCAAAGTTGCTGACATCAAACTTGGACCATTAGAACAAGTAAGTTGTGATTTGCCGTCTTTGGGAAATAAACGGGTTTTGTATATTGTGCGCTGTGAACAGTTGCTTAAAAGAACACAAAGAGGTACTGTTTATTATAACAACAACAACATATATTACTTGGCTTGCAATGCAGTGAGTTCCCATGTGGCTCTCCCCACCTATGTAATCAACACACGACACACGGCGGGTGTGAGAATTATCATTTATCCACAATTTATGCTTTGTGACAACAATCATCAATTACGAGGATTGCATTGTCAGTTACATGTATTGGTGTGGTGATTTTTATAGGGTAATATAGACAACAGTCCAGACACTCCAGAGGAGATGAGAGGCGATGAGGCTGTTAATTTGCTGGCCATGGTAACTAGCAGGCCATACCCAGTGACCTTGTACCAGGTTGATACCCAATTAAGGAATAATACTGGTACAAATATTAAACGGTTGGAGGACGATAACCTGGAACCACATACTGATCACGTAGAAACAAAGAGTACAAACATTGTAACAACTGAAGAACCCTCACGCAAGTCAACTTTATTGCAATCAAGAAGAATGAAAAGATCTAAACCTGGAGAAAAATCACACAAATGTTTACATTGCTCTTATAGCTGTGTTAGCAGAAGTGATCTGCAGAGGCATGAAAGAACTCATACTGGTGAAAAGCCTTACAAATGTTCTATGTGCTCATATAGCTGTACACAGAAAGGTAACCTTGAGAAGCATAACAGAATTCATACTGGTGAAAAGCCATACAAATGCTCTATGTGCTCATATAGCTGTGTACAGAGAGGTCAACTTGATGTGCATAACTTAATCCATACTGGTGAAAAGCCATACAAATGTTCTCTGTGCTCATATAGCTCTACACGGAAATGTCACGTCGATGTGCATAAAAGAATCCATACTGGTGAAAAGCCATACAAATGCGATATGTGCTCATATAGCTCTGCACGGAGAGGTCACCTTAATGTGCATAAAAGAATTCATACTGGTGAAAAGCCATACACATGCTCTATGTGCTCATATAGCTGTGCACATAGTGGTACCCTTGTGGAGCATAAAAGAATTCATTCGGGTGAAAAGCCCTACAAATGTTCTATGTGCTCATATAGCTCTGCACGGAGAAGTAATCTTGATTGTCATAAACTAATTCATATTGGTGAAAAACCTTAGAAATGTTCTATGTGCTCATATAGCTTTGCACGGAGAGGTAAACTTGATTGTCATAAACTAATTCATATTGGTGAAAAGCCGTACATATGTTCCATGTGCTCATAAAGCTCTGCACGGAGAGGTAATCTTGAGAGTCATAAACTAATTCATATTGGTGAAAAACCTTACAAGAGTTCTATGTGCTCATATATAGCTTCGCACCGAGAGGTAATCTTGAGAGTCATAAACTAATTCATATTGGTGAAAAACCTTACAAGTGTTCTATGTGCTCATATAGCTCTGCACGGAGAGGTAAGCCTGAGAGTCATAAACTAATTCATATTGGTGAAAAACCTTACAAATGTTCCATGTGCTCATATAACTTTGCACGGAGAGGTAATCTTGAGAGTCATAGACTGATTCATACTGGTGATAAGCCTTACAAATGTTTTCTTTAATCATATAGCTGTGCACAGAGTCGTACCCTTGAGAATCATAAAAGAATTCATACTGGTAAAGAGCCTTACACATGATGTATGCGTTCATATAGCTCTGTACGGAGCGGCAATCTTGAGAGACAAACAAATTCATACTAGTGAAAAGCTCTACAATTGTTTTCTGTGCACAGAGTGGTCAACTTGATGAGTATAAAAGAGATCATACTGGTGAAAAAGCCTTACAAATGTTCTATGTGCTCATATAGCTCTGTACGCAGAGGTAATCTTGAGAGGCATAAACGGATTCATACTGGTGATAAGCCTTACAAATGTTTTTTGTGCTCATATAGCTCTGTACGGAGCGGCAATCTTGAGAGACAAACAAATTCATGCTAGTGAAAAGGTTTACAATTGTTTTCTGTGCACAGAGTGGTCAACTTGAGGAGCATAAAAGAGTTCATACTGGTGAAAAACCTTACATATGTTCTATGTGCTCATATAGCTCTGCACGGAGAGATTCTCTTCTGTCATAAACTGATTCATACTGGCGAAAATCCTTACATATGTTCTATGTGCTCATATAGCTCTGCACGGAGAGATTATCTTCAGTCATAAACTGATTCATACTGGCGAAAAGCCTTACATATGTTCTATGTGCTCATATAGCTCTGTGGGGTGAGGTAATCTTGAGAGTCATAAACTGATTCATACTGGTGAAAAGCCTTACAAAGGTCTTCTGTGCTCATACAGCTGTGCACAGAGTCGTACCTTTGAGGAGCATAAAGGAATTCATACTGGTGAAAAGCCTTTCAAGTGTTCAGTTTGTTCATTTCTCTGTACAACATTTGGAAACCTGAAGCGGCATGAAAGAATTCATAATGGAGAAAAAGCCATACAACTCTTTGTTGTGCCCATATAGTTCTGCGCGGAAAGAGCGCCCAATAGAACATAAAATAACTCATACTGGTGAAAAGCCAGACAAATGCCCTGAATGCCTTTCCAACTACGCAACAAAACAGAACCGGCGAGTTCACAAAAGATCTCGCACGAGGAATAAGTCATTTAAATGACCACTTTGTTCATATAGCTTTTCATGGAATGGAAACCTAGTGTGTCATAGAACAACTCATACTGGTGAGTCATGGAAAAACACATACTGATGAAAAGCCATACAACTGTTCAAGATGCCCATATAACTGTGCACAGAGATGCAACCTAAAGCAGCATGAAATAACTCATACTGATACTGAGAGATGCGTAACGATTGAATTGTTACAGCCGAGAGCCAGTTTTACTTGGTACAATAATATTCCTTTCACGAAGTAAAGCTACTCTTCTCGAATGGTGAGGTTTCATTCCTGATTACCGTAGTGTAAGTTAATGGAGAAAAACAGGTCTGCTTTCTTCTCTGCGCCGTGGCAGCCGAGTTGAGCCCGAAGTCGCCGGCTATTTCCGTCGACAGCATTCGGGACAAGCGGACCCAGAAAGACCCCGGGTATTGGCGAAAATTTGTCCGAGCGCATGGAATTTTGTACTGGGGTGAGGAATATTACAAGAGTGTAAGGATTGGATTGGGACAAACGCCAGGATTTCTGGTTCATGCACATGGAATTGTTCCCGAGCACATGGAAATAGATGGATGAACATAGGACTGAGGTGGGTGCATGGAGTAGTTTCCTATGTCGAATTGTATTGTCTCTATATGATCTCCTGTCTCAGGTTAGGATTGGTATTGCACTTGGGGTATACATAGACTTACGGTAAGTTCCCTAAGTATTCGCGACCCTAAGTAAATTCGAATTTTCCGCCAGGTCACGTGACACTGTTCCCTAAGTAATCGAAAACGGCCCATTCGTGAAAAACCGCGGTCCTAACTATTCGAAAATTCCCCATTTATGTGGTCGCGAGATTGATAATATTGTGGGCTTATGTAGTTGTGGGATGGGAAAAACATCCGCATCAACGAGCGTGTCAAAAGTTTTCACGTTCAAACTGAAAGAATGCGTCAGAAAATAAACCCGTACTCGTTCTTTTTCTCCCAGCAAACGAACGTCAGGCAGTCGGAAAATGAACACTATCCCGTCAGAAAAAGAACGTTCTTATTCGAGCGTTCAAAATAGACAGAGGCGTGGGATATTATGAAATACCAACCCGGTTATGAACAATCTCCTATAAAGCGCCACTCAATAGCCGTTTTACTCTCTTTCAAACCTATTTACAATATTTTCAGCTTGTTGTATCCTAAAGAAGAGAGTCCTAAATATATTTTAGAGGGTTTTACGAAACCAATCGCCACGACAGCGTAAGAAAATGAATATACGAAAGTGAACATCCTTTTTTTTTCATCAAAATTCGATGACGGGACTTAGCATAGCTATCCATTCCCAATAAAAATGGATACATCTGTTATTTGAAAGCAATTATAGCAAGGACTCGAGGTTAATACGCAGTTTACTTAAAGGGTTTTGAAAATATTGGTGTTCACACAGCTGTGATAGAATGATTTGCTGACATCCATGGAAAGATTGAAAGAATGAGCCAGGTAGGATTATCAGCGACTTTTACTCTTCAGAACGTCCCCATATGAACCTCTTTTAGCTGGCAAATTTCCATGCAGTTCGTGATGCCAAGCAGAGATAAACCCCTTTTTTTCACCCCATATGCAGGACCTGTCCATTGATATGTAAATGTATCCAATATTGCAGCCCGGTTTTGGCACAAGGCCAAAAGTACTGAGCGTTCAAGAGAGGAAATGCTTTGATCCTGCCTGGAATGGAGACATTTAAGACTACACGAATCATCAGAGTCCAGAGAAAACTATTATTATTCAAATCAGCTAGAGCCAGTTTCAGCCCAAATCGTTTATTATGTGCCAACAAGGCAGTGTTGGATCAGTTTGCATATGCAGACCGATTGTATAACCCGTGACAGACTGGCTGGTCTCACTTCAAACCTGCGATCATCCGATTTATTGTTTTTGATTGTGCTAATCTTGTATATAAATTAAAGATTCTGACTGGTTTACATATTCACTGCAATAATTTAATGAAGTGACCGTCTAAAAGAAAATAACAGTTTTCTGTTCATTTCATTTTCATTCATTACTTTGTTGCTGAAATGAAACAAAGCAATACATTTGTTCCAATTACCCAAACAATTTTCACAGCGACTAGCAGATTTACCATAGATTGTGTGCACAAAGAGGCTCAATGGGGATATTCAGGTTGACCAGTATCAATGTCTAAGACATCTCCCGATAGCTCAAATGAAATACCAGCTGCTTCCTGCTGAAGTAAAAAATGTACAGGAGACTTCTAGCAAATCTGAAGAAATGAAATACTGGCTCCCTCGACTTACATGACATTGGAGTTTTTTTATTGATACTTCAGGTAAATCCCACAATATTTGCATATAAAATTAAATATTTTAGCCGTTTTACATAATCATCGGATAAATGTTGGAAGATATTCATTTCAATTAAACAAGGTTATTTTATGAAGAGAGGCATCGCCTGCTCTAGAGTACAGTTACGCAGTGTGCATACGTCCCCTTGTTAGGCCCCATGCCAGCGGAGATGTACAGGCTATTAATAGACACAAAGGCTTGATTCAATTATTACTTTGGGGAACATATGGGGGTTACGCGTTCACGATTGATGACACAACAAAGCAGTGGATAAAACATTCCAATTAGCAAACAATGTAATGTTGTACGAATAATCAGTTTTTTTATTGATAAACATTTTAGAAGTTGGGGACTAGTAACCAAACAAACTGTTACCAACTGGGCCGTCAGGACGGTATGGCAGCCCGTTCCTACACTCGTGAAACGGGCATAACATGCCGCTCTTCTCGTCACGCTAACCTGCCTGTTCGCAGTGTGCCCCAAAGTCGAGAAGCTCCGTCAATATGGGGGACTCTAAATTTACGAAAACGTCCGTTTTCCTGAACTGACCTGCACAAAGTATTCGGAAGTGGTCAGTTTTTCACGACTGCGATATTCACTTCCGGTCACAAATACTTAGGGAACTTACCGTAGCCAGTGGACATAGAACGATTGTGAGGTTACCAATATGTTGTCCATTATAATATTCTCCTGTTTGATAGTTTTCCCATCACATCTGTTCAAATTTTCATCCCGAACTTTAGCGATGAAGTTTATGCGCAGATAACTGTTGAATGCTTTTAGCAAGGGGAGCTAACTCACGGTTCGCAGCTTCGACTTGCCCAGCCATGCGTGACAACCTTTAATTATGCACGAGCATACGGCTGTCCCGCCTAATATACATTCGTTCGGAATACCTTCTGGAATGGATTACATGGGATAGGGATGTGGACAAAGGGAAGAAATTGAAATATTTGTCCGAATAAGTGTTCAGTTATATTGCATGAACAAAACTGGCAAAAGTAAAAATGAGATCGCATATACGTAACGTTATTTTGGGTTAATAAAATCATTCATATCATAAAAGTCGTTGTTCTCTTTTGTCATTGTGTGACCGTTGGAAATGAAAGAAAGTATTTTAGCGCATTACTGAAACTTCTCCCACCGACTCCCAAGAAAGATTGACATATCGTTAACAGAAACAATATTATATGTAGATTCATTTATGAGTGGGTGATCGATTCAATGTGTATTCGTCTTTCCTGGTCGTAATGCTCTGATCAGTTGACTGCTCAGTGACATATCCTCTCGTAATACTCGAGTTGCTGGACTGCCAATAATATTAAATAAAAGTGGCCCGCGGGCATGATTATACACTAGCTATAATGTTATGTCATCATTTATATTTAATTTACATGTAATTAGACATGTAGAAAATAAGCTGTCGATACTGATGTAATAGCCCACTGTCTTTACATACTGTTGTATTCACTCATCACGGATCGATGAACAAGCTCTGTTGCTGTACGCAGACGTAAGCTTGATTCTACACGCATATGTTTGTGTTTAATCCAAATATGACGGAATCTGGTTTTACTTAGAAAAAAAAATAAAATACACCAGGAAATTCAAAACAATATCAAAGAGGGCGAAAAGACTTAAACATTTTTACTAACGGCTCTTTAAAGGTGTAGATATACGGATTTGTGAGGTAAGATCGAGTAGATTAGTAGGGCAAGCGCAAATCTAGTCGTATAAATTGATAAGGGCCATGGTGTAGGTATATGCGCAAGTAGTAGATAAAGGGGAAATTTGGTCGGATTGACCTTTGTGCACCTAAAAATTGAGGTTATGTGGTGCTCACGTGATCGTAGAGGTCAAGGTCACCATAATTCCGTCACGTGACCGGAAGTGACTGCTGGGGGCATGTAGTCCTCCGCGGTGATGCGGTCCGGCGGTGATGCGGTCGCCTCCGGTTCCGCGGAGAAGCTTCCGCCGCAGAAAGTAGTCCTGAGACTTCAAATACGCGGGTTGTTGCTTCGGCGGGAAGGTCCGAGAATATTCGGCAATATCCGGCCATCTTTGGGAGAATAGAAAGGTCAATAAGCCTTTATCCGCCCTTCCAAAGCATCAATGGAATGCACATCATCAAACAGGGTCCCTGACAATATCACCAGCACTATGCCCAGCATAAATGACAAGTAGGGAACCCTCAGTTTCTCCACAGAGCTGAATACACGCGAGACGGTTTGTATTGCCACGAAAAAAATACTTGAAACCATGGGAAGTAAGACTTATAGTAATAAACATAATCTATAGGTGTTATACGATGTTACTATGACGAGTCTTACGATCAGGGTCGAGGGTTTATTGTCCAGTGTGTCTCAGCAGATTGTAAACAAACAAAAAATGACGGCGCTGGCTGTGGGGATTCCCTTTTGACATAATGCCATCGATCGTGCTGCCCTCTAGAGGCAAGGAAGGCCAACTCCGACTGGGCGAACACTTCTTCGCCTCGCGATGGTGAACACGATGGGAGGGGTCTCGGAGCCAAGCGGTGAACTTTTTTTGAGAAGTTCAGGCATGTGTGGGGTGGTGCGGATAGGTCCGTACTGGCGCAGTGGACAATGTTCATCTCACTGGGAAACCCATTCCTGGGCATTTGCGGTATGGGTTGTGTGATCTTGTTTTTCTCGTCTCACCATGTAGAGGGAGGGAGGGAATTTGGCTTAATGTCACACTCAAGTTTCTTTCACTCATATGGTGACAGTCAGTTTGGTTGGTGGAGGAAGCCGGAGTACCCAGAGAGAACCACCGCCCTTCGGCAAGTAACTGACAAACGTTCACACAGGGACCAGCTGGGCTCGAACCCGTGCCGGTTCAGCGGTGTGAGGCTAGCGGTCACCAGCGAAGCGCCTTAGACCACTCGGCCACCAAGGACCACTCTCACCATGTAGAACACGACGGTAGGGGTCTCGAAGATAAACGGTGATTTTTTTTAAAAAAGTCACTGTACGCATGCGCACTGGGCAAGTAGCGCTGCGTTGGACGTTTAGGGGTCTCGGTGGACCCATATTGGTCTGATTGGGTCGAGTGAGGTATCAGTGTGAAACATACGAGAGGAAACATCCGACGGGATAGGTGTGACGTGGAACTGACGTCATTCTGCGCAAGCTCTTTTGATAAAGGAGCATGGGAATGGACGTGTTGGGGCCGAGGTGGACCACTAGTGGTTCGATTGGATCGCATGGTCTTATTTTGAAGATCCCGCAGAGAACCATCCGACTGGGCTACATTGTAGTGTGTCGACCGTGTCGTGTGTCATCCGCGCAGGCAGGGAATTATGTGAAAATGGCATGGGAAAAGGCATGTTGGGGTCGAGGTGCACCCATAATGGCCCGAATGGGTCGCGGGAGGTATCAGTGTGAAGCTCTCGTGGGAGGGCGTCCATGGGGATAGGCGTGGGATGGGAATAGAGTCTGTCTGCGCATGCGCAGTAGAAAACGGACATTGCAATGAACGTTTTGAGGTTGAGATAGACCCATAATGGTCCGATTGGTCCTTGGGAGGCCTTATTTTCAAGTTCCCTTGGGGTAGCGTCGGGTTGGATTGGTGTCTAAATGAGGGACACGAGTTCATCCTTATATGTACAGATCCCACCACCACCGGGCGTTGACATGAGCAATTATTTGACCTCTTCGTATGGTATGTGATAGTACAATGAGACGGAGAAATAAATTTCAACACCGTGCGAAGTTTTCTAGACTAGTGATCGTCATTTGTTAGCTCAACTCAACTGGATTGCAAGACATACGTGATGAGTCTCTGAAGAGTATAGAAAAAAAACATATTCAGATGAACGTACTTTTAGTGCAAGACCCATGGTTCCTTTGGGCAGGTGGCGACCCATACATACTGCACACTAACACGCATTCATACTACCCAGTGGATGGTAAAAAAAGGCGACATGCTTCGCACTGGGGCGCACTCTGGCGAGGACTGGCAAACCTAATCAAATAAAATTATTTGTTTAATGGAATAATTATTTGTTTACAGGAAAAATTATTTGTTTAATGGAATCGTTTTTTTATTGGCATATAGTTGTTGCAATAAGGCGATATTTTAGTGTGCATGCAAAAATATATCATCACATATTCTGTTGATGGTCTTTTACACAAAATATAAGAAAACTTAAGTATAGTAATCAGTGACAAAGTATAAGAAAACATAAGTATAGTAATCAGTGACTTATATTAATCTCCTAAAGATACTTCCACCTTGTATCATTAGTTCCAGCTTCATACAATCAAAAGCTATTTCCTTTGATAATAATCTGGATGGAGAAATGCCAAAAGTAGTTTAAAACGGAGGGTAAAGCGAAAGAAGGTGGGTTCGAACCCACAACGATGAAACATAGCCGAGCCCAAGCACGGATAGTACCTGTTGAGCTAGTATACAGCTATAGCTTTGTATCAATAATTATAAAACACATTTGTGGCCACAACATGACATTAACAATTTTTTTTATTTTATTTCACTTGTTAGTGATAAAGGTAATATCATTCATGGGATGTTTCTTTGTTTACAGAGTTGCTTGAATTTCTCATCAAAAAATATGTATGTGAAATTTGGCAACACAATAAATCAGCAGGTATTCCAGTGGGTACAACTTGTGCACGCCTGTTGGCTGACCTGTGTCTGTTCTCTTATGAATATGACTATATGCAGGCGCTTTCAATAACCGATCACTTCAAAGTCCGTTCCTTCTCATTCACCAAACGCTATATTAGACGATCTTCTCGCTGTGGATAATCGCTATGTAAGTGACGCAGTGAGAGATATATATCCACCTTCACCATGTTCACTGGATTTGAAGGAAACTACAGACAGTCCTACAGGCACATCATATTTAGATCTATATCTCTATAAAAATGAAGCGGGCATTCTCTCTCGCCGATTTTATGACAAAAGAGATGATTACAATTTCGATATCGTAAACTATCCCTTTCTGGACAGTAATATGTTAATGTCATACCTGCAAACCCGTTTCATGCAGAAATGACAAGATTATCCGAGAATCAAAAATAAAATCCATAATATCACTGGTTGCAAACAGCAAGGTGCCATCTAAAACAAGTTAACAATAGAAATGTGTTTACCGTTACGCATTTTTTAATGTCTTGACCGTCACAAAAAGTCCCGATTTTGAGAACGGTAACGGTAAAGATAAAAGCAGGACAATGTATCAAAAGTGTACACAAAATTAGTGTTTGTCGGAAATTTAAAGATACCAGACATAATATGTGAAACAATAGGTTTGTAGGGCTACAATTCTCATCTGATTCTTCACAGAAGAACAAATCTGAAAATATTCTGTATATATTCCACACACGCTTATTATAAATATAAAAGAGCTTATTCTAAATTGCTGATTACAACTGTGATTATAATATAGATTTACAGAATACAAATAAAAAAAAAAGGAATGGAAATGTCGTCGTAACGGTAAAGACAGCTCCATGAGTGAGTGAGCGAGTGAATAGAATTTAACGTCGCTTTCTACAATATTTCAGCTATATCGCGACGAACCAACTAAGCACCACCCAGCCAAGTTGCGTTTCTGCTTCCTCAAAGAAGAAATCTTTGAAGCAGCATGGAACCAGACACCCTCCACCCAGACAGCTACATGTATATCTTCCAACATACACACGGAAAAAGAGAAAAATCTTGATATCCCACGAAAGAAGAAAATTGCCAGCTGTGTAATCTCCATCTCGGGGATATAATAAGTGCATTGATACACAATTTTACAATAAAGATTTTATTTGAAATTTGGGAAAAAAAATATTCCCCAATTTACTACATTTCCGTTGAATTACCCATGGACTTTCACCCAATCAAGGCCACACGATACCCGAGGTGGACGAGGTAATCTCTCCATGCCTTACTTCTATCATACGTCGTCGTATGGAGGACGGACAACTTGGGATTACTCGTGTCAGTAGCCGATCCGCAATCTCGGCCGCTGGAAGTCAAACGTCTGCGCTCGTTATCGTGACTGTCGCGGTACTAGTGGATGTGATAACGACTGTGCCGTCCTGTTGCACGAGCGATCCTGGTAATATTCTCGTCTACCAGCGTATGGATCGGCGTTAAACATTGTTGCAGAAACTTATAAAACAGGGCTACACCACCAAGCGCCTCCACTCAAAGTTTCTCAAATTTGGCGATACATATCGCATTCTGATAGCAAAATACGAGCGTAGCGTGCAAGATCTATGGCGCTACGTTTCTTGTGTAGACTTGAGTCTAATTCCGCTTAACCCGGGCTAGGGGCCGTAAGAACCAATGTACTTCAAGATCCTCATGGTAATCATATGAACAGTCACAATCAAAGCGTGACTGAGATACATCATCCTTTAGATGACGACTTTACAACGAATATTATGGGTTAGGAATACTGATCAGCGATACGGATTTGATATTTTTGGAACATCGTGCCGTCTTGCCGGCTTCATTGAAAACTGTTGACTGCTTCTCTCTTGCAAGAAACAAGCCTATGTTTATGTATACTATGATTGTCTTTTTGAATTTGGTGCTAATACTGTTACATGGAATATGAAATAGGTCTTTGGATTATGGGCGCGGATATTCTTAATGGACGACGGCTGAATTATGAATGACGGACCAGGCGCGTGTAAGTCCCATTGCCGTCGGTTGAATCATCGCCTGCATTGTCAACATTATCTCCTCTGAGATTGACAGGCTGTCTCCAATTGCATACAAATAGTCAACTGGCCATGTTGGCTGACATATATATGTTCTCTTATGAATACGACTATATGAAGAACCTTAAAAAAAAACGATCACTCTAAAACACTTGTGTCAATAACATCGAGCTAACCGTGCATTTATTACACGTTTTACCACGGTTATGTGAAATCAACATCCGTCAAGTGCAGGGGTTCATTGAGAGTTTCCATTACAAGATGAAATTTCTTTCTCAAGTTTAACTTGTTTTCATGGTGAAATTGATTAACAAAGCCACACAAATAGACATAAATCCACGTGATTTCCACACAGCTGACAATATCACTCCCCATTTGAGAGACCACATAAACTCGACCACTGATATTGGCACGATGCCAGCCGAGACTGGAGCATCAGTGGACGATTTTTTTTTCAAGAAAGTTTAAAATATGTTTTCAACCTTTCATTACAATCTTTTTTGATAATCAATTTCGGTGGTGCAATAGAATAGAAATAATGTTTTCATAGGCGTGCTCAATGGTTATTTTACTCACGGTTAGTGTGAGAAAGTTTATAAATTTTAGGGCGCGGGCTTCGCCTTTGCCATAAAATATAAACTTTCCCATACTAACCGTGCGTAAAATAACTATTGAGCACGCCTATGAAAACATTATTTCTTAATTTCAAAGCCGTTCTTTATCATTCAACAATCGCTAAATAAACGATCTTCTCTGTGAATAATCGCTATATAAATAATGATTGAGATTATATATATCCACCTCCACTGAAGTTTATTGATACAATATATATCCGTTATGACGTATCATATTTAGATCTATGTTAAAAAAACCTTCTTTACCGTCGATTATCATGAAGCTGACATCAGGACGATTCTGTTATCGTAAACTGTTCTTTTCGGGACAGTAATATTCGAGCGGGACAGGCATTTGGCGGATACATATCTGGTCAAGTAACCTTGGCTAGATCCTGTTTAATATGACGACTTTAAGCAACGTCACAAGACATTATTACAGAGGATTGTAAAACAGGGCTAAGCCACAACTATCCCTCCACTCAAAGTTTCCCAAAGGGCCATGGTCCATTTCCACAGGCAGCGGCCCACACTAAAACGCATCCGACGTACCAGGCGGACGACAAACAAAAAAATACATACTGCGCAGTGGCAGGCCGACTTTTCTCAGATCAATCAAAGAAAATTATTTGTTGAACTGAAAGTGTGTTGTATTTAAAACAACATAAATTTACATGTACAAAAAGCTGGCAGAGAATACAAAACCTTGCTAAAATCGAATTACTCCAAATTTGAAGAAACTTTAACAGATGACTTACGAACTCTTAAAAGATCTGACCCAAAGGAATACTGGAACTTACTAAATAAAGTTGGAAATAGGAAAGAAAATCATGCAATAAATCTGATAACATTCTATAATTACTTCAGTGACCCAATAAGCTTGATGAATCTGACATCAGGACAACTGAATTTGCTCCGACCCGATATATCTGGCAGCGAAATAAATGATGCGATAGATATGCCCATCACAGGAGAGGAAATCAGAAAAGCCATAACGAAACTGAAAAATAACAAGGATTCTGGTTATGATAAGTTAATAAACGAATACATGAAAACGTCATCTGAAATCATGTTACCGTTATGCTATTCAACATCATTTTAGATACCGGAAGTATGCCGGAATCATTTGCCCTATCTATAAGAACAACGGGGATACAAATGACCCAGAAAATTATCGAGCAATAACTAGTTTAAGTTGTCTAGGGAAATTGTTCACGGCAGTGCTAAATAAAGACTTACCAGCTTTTGTGAAATAACTGATATCTTGAAGGAATCTCAATCTGGTTTTAGTAAAGGCTACTCAAGAATGGACAATACTTTTGTACTACATAATTTGATTCAATATTTTCTAAACACACAAAAAAGTTGTACTATGCATTTATTGACTTGTCCAAGGCCTTCAATACAGTTTGGAGAGGAGGTTTATGGTATAAAATGATCAAGGAAGGCCTGGATGGGAAGTGTTTCAATCTAATCAAAAATATGTATTGTTCTATTAAATCGTGTTTAGCATGTGGCTAATTCTTCACATGTGAAGTCGGCGTAGGTCAAGGTGAAAATCTTTCTCCTCTACTATTTTCTCTGTACCTCAATGACCTAGATGATTTATGATAAGTAATGATGTGCTAGGTTTAAGTACGTTAAGCAAAGATATCTAGGATGTGCTTGAGATTTTTCTCCGCATATTCCTCCTACTCTATGCAGATGATACCGCCATTCTTGCAGAGAATAAAAATAGCCTACAAAATGCTCCAACGGTGTTTGAAGATTGTTGTGACTGCTGGGAACTAATTGTTAATATTGTTAAAACGAAAATTGAATATTTACCAGCATTTCACTTTAAAGGTCACAAACTTGATATTGTTGATGAATATTGCTATCTTGGTATTAAGCAGAGATACACTGGCAGTTTCTTAACTGCACGAAAGCAACTAGTCTCACAAGCTACGAAAGCAGTATTCGGTGTTTAAAGAAAAATACATCACCGCTCCTCACCAATAGACTGTGAACTTAAATTATTCGAACAAGTAGCTTTACCGATAGTACCTTATGGATGTGAAATATGGGGATATGAAAAATTCGGAAATATTGAAAGCTTCTTTCTGCAAGTTTGTAAAAGAGCCCAAGGACTGAATAAATGCTTCCCCAACTTCATGATCTACGGTGAACTTGGAGTGTATCCACTATATGCGAAAGTATACCTTCGAATGGTACCTTTTTTAGATGAAAATAATTCAAGGAAAAGAAAGCAAATTGTGTTACATTGTTTATAAGTTTATGTTTGCGCAAAGAGTAAATTTCAAATCCACATGGTTAGAGTGTATCAAAACAACTCTGTACAATATTCTGGCTTCAACTGTGTGTGGGACTCACAAAATGTAAATAATGCTGCATGTCTCTTAAAACTACTGGAACGAACCCTGAAGGATCAATTTATTCAAAAGTGGCACAGCGATGTGTACTCTTCCTCAAAAGGTGTCATTTACAGGATATTCAAAACCGACCTGCAATTCGAAAAAAAACCTGACTATTTTGAACGAAAAAAGCAGAATTATTATCAGTAGATTTCGATCATGTAATAATAATTTGCCAATCGAAACAAAATAGATGAAAAGCTAAAGCGAAAAACGAGAGATACTGTACAGCATGTGATACACTCAGCATTGTAGATGAATTTCATTTTTTATTTACTTGCCTTTTGTTAAAGGAAATTCGAATGAAATACATACCAAGGGGGTTCGAGCCCAGCTGGTCCATGTGTGAAAGTCTGTCAGTTACTCGACGAAGGGCGGTGGTTCTCTCCGGGTACTCCGACTTCCTCCACCAACCAAACTGACTGTCACCATATGAGTGAAACAAACTTGAGTGTGACATTAAGCCAAATTCCCTCCCTCCCTCTACAGCACTTTGTGTTCATTTGTGTACCTGATCTGCATACGTCCAATCGAAAATGTACAGAAACTTTTTCTATCGACAGTTACTGAGTTGTTTATTATTCACTCGTGGGCAGTCCACTGTTTAATAAGTGTTGAAGTCTGTATCTACAGTTATTTCTTCCGTGGCATTATTGCAGAGGGCCGAGTATTTGACTCTCTTTAGTCCCTTGTTTCTGTAGTAAGTGCGCTGCTCAACACTAATTTTACTGGCTTGGCCTGATTTTCTCTTCTTATACGCACAGCTCATTCAGACAATATTTTTGGCGTGCATACAGAGATATAACATCGGAACTGTATAGATATTTCTTCAACGGTCTGTGAATAGTTCATACACAATATTATTGGAAAATGTAGAGCAATCTGTATGTACTCTTCAATGATTTATAAGCTTTACTGGGATTTCCACTTTATAGCCGACGTGAAATACATGGATACAACGATCCCATGTTCATAAAATTAATTAGATTTTATAATTAAATTACGGGCTATACACGTAAAAACTATTTTTGGAATTGTTTAGATGGAGAAATGCCGAAAATAATATAAAACGGGGGTTAAATGATTACATTATAAGTGATAAAAATGGATCTCGAGCCCACAACGATGAAAAATGGGTTATATGTGGGCTCAAGGCAGCGTCTAACCTATTGAGCTAACAAATATCCATACAATTTTATCTCAGATTAGTAAACACATTTGTGTCAACAAGGCGACCATTACAAATTTTTAATTTCACTTTCCAGTGATGAAGGCAAGTCAGAACCAAAATATATTTACGGTTAAACTGTATGGAATGTAAACAAACAAATGAATGAATTGATTTTTATTCGGGTTCTTGGCAGCCTACTACACAACAATCTATCCTAAATGGCTTAAAATACGTCCAATTTATTGAAAATGAGCTTCGATGCGTTTTTAGCTTGTAATTCTGTCCTTGCTTGCAAATAAATTGCATAGATTCGATTAAATATTGAAACTTGGGGATGTATCCTCTGGGGTATTGCTCCAAAAAGAACACTTCCACAACATTTTCCCAGAGGGCTTTAGCTATTCGGCCACTACAGGTCTCATGCTGATAAAAAATTATGAACGTAGCGTGCAAATCTTTGGCGTCTCGTTCATAATTTGTGTCTAATTTCGCTTAGCCTGTGGCTACGGGCCATTTGAATGCCACGTACTTCCAATATCAGCATGGTGTTCGTATGAACAGTCACGATCAAAGCATGACTGAGATACCTCATTCTCTAGATAAGGACATTTTTAACGAAAATCATACGTATTGAGAATACTGATCAGTGATATGGATTTGAAATTTGGAAAATCATGATGTCTGTCGGCATCACTGGAAACTGCTGAATGCTTATCTCCTGTAGGACACTAACCCATGTTTATGTATAATATAATAGTGTGTTTTTTTAATTTGGTGCAAATGCTGTTATACGAATTAGGGCCTTGGGTTACGGACACGGATATTCTTGATTGGACGACGGCTGAATATTGAATGGCGGACCAGACGTTTGTATCTTCCATATACAGGCCAATATTCTGAGTGCATATCTAAATATATCATAAGAACCGAAAATAATCCATTCCATGATTTGTGTCTCAGTCACGCTTCTATTGTAGTTGTTCATGTGAACATCTTGAATGGAGGCGCTCCTCCAAGCCCCAGGGTCCCGTCTTCTTTGTCATGCTGGGCTGGGTAACTTTATCTGTATTCGGTGGATGTTTCTTTTCCAAGAAGCTTGGTGAATATTATGACAACTCCAGCAATTCACCCATATGACGTCACCGACATGACCGTCAGCGATATGACGTCGTGCTTATGTCTACCACTTAATTCAATTTAGTATCCATTCACCAGGACCCCTCTACATAATCAGACTTCAACTTAACCGTTTTAATTCAAATTACCCTCGGTTTTTAGATGTATCTCTGTCATCTACCTATCTAGTCCATGTCAAAACGGTTCTGCCCATGATTCCACTGTAGTTCAAAGCCAAAGGCAGACAGATATAAACGTTCCAATTAGAATTGTTCTTGCTTATCCTTGTCACGTGATGCCGGTGAAGTTCAATATCACCGAGGATCCACTCAGTTAACATGTTCATTCTGAAGGCAGGTTTTCATATGTTGCTGGAGGGTATGAGCCCAAGAATAACTTTTCCTGCAGTTAACACACTGATATGATGTTGTGTCATGTATCTTTCTATGTTGCCACAGATAAGAGGAAGACGTAAAATCTTTACCACATTGGCCACATACATACGGTTTCTCGCCGGTATGGCTCCTCTTGTGTACCTCAAACTTGTCCTTGACTGGGAATCTTTTATCGCAGATTTCACATTGATACCAGGAATGTCTCTGTTCCTCGTGTCGAGAGAAATGGGTCCGCAGGTCAGATCGAAGAGCAAATCCCTTCCCACATAGGGAACATTTATGAGGCTTCTCTTCGGTGTGAACACTGAGTATATGCTTTCGAAGGCCATCGTTACGGTGGAACCGTTTACCACACATTTCACAGATGTACGGTCTTTCGCCAGTATGTGACCTCATGTGTAATTTCAAGCGAAAATTGCTAAAAAAGGATTTATCGCAAGTAGAACATTTGAACGGTCTTATTCCAGAATGCTTTTTCAAGTGCAGGGTGAGACGTGTCCTGCAAGCAAAGGTCATGCCACATATTTCACACTGAAAAGGTTTCTCGCCGGTATGAGTCCGCATATGCTGAAGCAAGGGTTCTTTCTTACTAAGCTCCTTGAAACACACAGAACATTTGTTCGCTCTCTTGGCCTTTATTTCTCGCTTAGTTTTCTTCGGTTTCTCTGGAGATCGTCTCCCTTGATCAGTTGTAGGTCCAATGCCAACCACTGGAGCTCCAGTAGATGACCAATCTATATCTTCACAGACTGCAGCTTGACGCTGATCTGCTACTGAATAGGCCTTTAATCCTACAGGTAAAATACATTTGATTGAAGAAGACATTCCACCTGTACCATCCTCAGTGACTGAGAGTTTGTCACTCAAAAGACACCGGGATGAGGCTGATGTCTTTGTCCTTTCATGGTCAATCAAACTCCTTTTCGTGCTTTTCATGTGGCTTCACAAACGGTCATATTTCCTCTTATTCCAAACAAGTTTCCTACATTTCTTACGTCTACGAGTCACAGTTTGACGGCGATTTGTTGGAGCCACATTTACGGAGACTGCATTTAGACGGAGACCTACAAGGACAGTCCTGTCGCAGCTATTCACTGGGTCCATCGTTCGAAAACTATCAACACCAGCCACATCTGGACAGCAATCCCCTCCGCCCGATGTCGAACAGCTAGATATAGAAGTTGGAGGTTGGCATTGGTCTAATGGAGCCGAAGTTTGACAGCTATCTTCAGGTTGCGCAGTCTGATAGCTATCTACCATGGCCACAGTTTGACATTTATCAACAGACATGACAGATGGCACAGTTTCACAGCTTTCTATAGGAGCCACAGTTTTATATCTATTCATGCGAGTAGCTAAACGAGTACAATGACTATGTACCGGTATACGGCATTCTACATCCGTTACAGATCGACAGCTATTTACACAGGCCCCATTTTCACAGCTACCTACAGGGGTATCAGTTCGACAGCTGTTTACAGGAGCCACAGTTTGACAGCTGTCCATACAAGTCACAGACTGACCGCCATTTACAGAAGCTACCGTTTGACAGCTATATACAGGAGCCACAGTCTGACAGCTGTTTACAAGAGCCGCAGCCTGGCAGATATCCACAGAAGCCGCAGTTTGACAGTTATCGACAGGATTCTCACTTCGACAGCTATTTACAGGAATCACACGTCGACAGCTATCTACAGGCGATACACTTCGACATCTATCTACAGGAGCCATGGTTTCACAGCTATCCATACAGGTCACGGTCTGACAATTAATTACATGGGCCACAGTTTGATATCTATCTACGCGAGTAACTGAACGAGTTCTATAACCATGTACTGGTAAACGACGCTCTACGCCTGCTACAGTTTGACAACTATCTGGAAAAGGAGGAATTTGACCGTTATCTACGGGAACATTTTTGCTATCTGCAGATGTAGCAGTTTGTTCCCCGATAGATACTGGTATGTGGTTGCTTTGAATGGAGTAATCCGTCAGAGATCTGAGTTCTTCGCCACAATCCTCAATCAGGGTCGCGTAGTCGTGATCTAGTAACCAGGGCATAATCATTGCAGCTTCCTTATCCTGGGTAGTAACAGACCCTTCAACGGCACAATCTGACTCAACCCCATCTTCCTTCCCCGTTACTGTTGCTGTGTTATGGTACAGGCTTATAGGTGTTGGGATTGATGTGCCATTGGTTTCATCTTTAATCACAGTACGTTCCGTTCTCCGGCTATTGCAGGCGGTTTCTTTCCCCCAACCATGAGTAACAGTTGTTTGTCTCTGCCTATAGGTATATCTCTTCTTTGTCCCATCAGGTACAGTCTTTATCTTCTGGTCATTCCACGGTGAGAAGTCGACCCCATCTCCTCGACTGTCCAACTGCAAAACAGTTCCGTGTCAAAAATCATATCACGATTCTAAACACAAAAGACAACCCGATGAAATATCTATAGGCCTATGTTTCTTTTAAATTAATGGACTTAGGTGTCTAAATGGATGAGTACTTCGACAAAGTTGTCAGCATTATTGGGCATGTTTCAAGATCGATTCCATTTGTAAATCATCGGAAATGGAGCACTATAGAGCATATTCATTAGCACAGGACATCGCTCGTCACTTTCATTTGTTTTGGGTTTTTTTTTTACTGGGTTTGTTTGGTATCTCACGTCTCGTATCGAAAACACTCCAAAAGGCAAGGAGATATTACCTGGTTTCTGTTGTTATCTCTCGTCGGTGTTTTTCTTGGTCGACCTCTCCGAGGCTTCAACTGAATCAGAAAAAGGCGAACCAAAAGCAATAATACTGGACAACAACATATTTTGAAACATTTTATCAATGTTTATACAAGCGTTCTGAGAACCCCAACATCTCGCCTTGCGGGGTCATCCGCCAATGGTGCAGCAGTATTGAAAGCATACATGTAGAGCAAACAATAAAGTCTGAAATAGGTGATGTGGTACAGACAATACTGTCTGGAATAGATTATCTGGTACAGACAATAACATCAGTCCCATGTGGGATTATTAGCAAAAGTTAATCCCATGTAGGATGGATAGGTCAGTGCTGTCGGATTACTGCTACATAGGGCAGTCCAGTGTGAGATTACTGCTGGATAGTTCAGTCCCATGTGAGATTACTGCTGGATAGGCCAGTCCTGTGTAGGATTACTGCTGGGTGGACCAGTCCCATGTTATTACTGATGGATAGTCCCCTGTGGGATTACTGCTGGATAGTCCAGTCCCAAGTGGGATTACTGCTGGATAGGCCAGTCCTGTCTGGGATTACTGCTGGATAGATGAGTCTCGTATGGGATTAATGCTGGATAGGACAGTCCCGTGTGGGATTACTGCTGCATAGGCAGTCCTGTGTGGGATTACTGCTGCATACGGCAATCCTGTGTTGGATTATGGCTGAGGAGGCCAGTCCCGTGTGGGATTACTGCTGGATAGGCTAAACCTGTGTGAGATTATAGCAGAATAGGTCAGTCCAATGTAAAATTATGGCTGGATAGGTCAGTGCCATGTGGGATTACTGCTGCAAATTGCAATCCAGTGTCATATTACATCTGGATAGGCCAGTCCCACGAATGATTACTGCTGCATAAGCCAGTCCCGTGTGGAATTACTGCTGGATAGGCCAGTCCCATGTGGGATTACTGCAGGATAGGCCAGTCCGGTCTGGGATTACTGCTGGATAGGTCAGTCCCGTGTGGCATTACTGCTGGATAGGCCAGTGCCATTGGGATTACTGCTGGATAGGTCAGTCCTGTGTGAGATTACTGCTGAATAGGCCAGTCCCAAATGGGATTACTGCTGGATAGACCAGTTCGGTCTGGGATTACTGCTGGATAGTTGATTTCCGTTTGGGATTACAGCTGGATAGGTCAGTCCTGTATGGCAATACTGCTGGATAGGCCAATGCCATTTTGGATTACTGCTGGATAGGTCAGTCCCATGTGGGATTACTGCGGGAGAGCTGTGACCTAGGACGAACTGTAAGAAACATGTGTACCAAGTTTCATAATCATTCAATGACAGCTGACAACTGCAGCAAACTGTGGTGTACAGATGTACATGTGCACTTCAGCTAAATGCAAAACTCAATCATTTGCCATAATTTGGAGAAAAATTAATATTTCATCTCAAAAATAGCACAAGTAAATCCTCCAATCATAAGAAACATGTGTACCAAGTTTCGTAACCATCCAATGAGAGCTGACAACTGCAGCAAACTTATCATGTACATGTATACGTGTAGAGGCCTACATGTACAATTTACCTAAACAGAAAACTCATTCATTTGCCATAATTTGGAGAAAAATTAATATTTCTTGTCAAAAATAGCACAGGTACATCCTCTAATCATAAGAAACATGTGTACCAAGTTTCATAATCATCCAATGACAGCTGACAACTGGAGCAAACTTCCCATGTAGATGTATATGTATACATGTAGAGGCCTACAAGTACAATTTACCTAAACAGAAAACTCATTCATTTGCCATAATTTTGAGAAAAATTAATATTTCTTCTCAAAAATAGCACAGGTACATCCTCTTATCATAAGAAACATGTGTAGCACGTTTCATAATCATCCAATGACAGCTGACAACTGGAACAAACTTACCATGTACATGTATATGTACAATTTACCTAAACAGAAAACTCATTCATTTGTCATAATTTGGAGAAAAAATAATATTTCTTCTCAAAAATAGCACAGGTACATCCTCTAATCATAAGAAACATGTGTACCAAGTTTCATAATCATCCAATGACAGCTGACAACTGGAGCAAACGTACCATGTACATGTATATGTACAATTTACATAAACAGAAAACTTATTCATTTGTCATAATTTGGAGAAAAATTAATATTTCTTCTCAAAAATAGCACAGGTACATCCTCTAATCATAAGAAACATGTGTACCAAGTTTCATAATCATCCAATGACAGCTGACAACTGGAGCAAACTTACCATGTAGATGTATATGTATACATGTAGAGGCCTACATGTACAATTGACCTAAACAGAAAACTCATTCATTTGCCATAATTTTGGGAAAAATTAATATTTCTTCTCGAAAATAGCACAGGTACATCCTCTTATCATAAGAAACATGTGTACCAAGTTTCATAATCATCCAATGACAGCTGACAACTGGAGCAAACTTACCATGTACATGTATATGTACAATTTACCTAAACAGAAAACTCATTCATTTGTCATAATTTGGAGAGAAATTAATATTTCTTCTCAAAAATAGCACAGGTACATCCTCTAATCATAAGAAACATGTGTACCAAGTTTCATAATCATCCAATGAGAGCTGACAACTGGAGCAAACTTACCATGTAGATGTATATGTATACATGTAGAGGCCTACATGTACAATTTACCTAAACAGAAAACTCATTCATTTGCCATAATTTTGAGAAAAATTAATATTTCTTCTCAAAAATAGCACAGGTACATCCTCTAATCATAAGAAACATGTGTACCAAGTTTCATAATCATCCAATGACAGCTGACAACTGCAAGAAACTTTCCAAGTACAGATGTACATGTGCACTTCAGCTAAACGCAAAACTCATTCATAGGGATTTTAACATTAGAGTACCCCAGGTGTAGTACCCCCAGGTGACATACCCACCCCCCCATATTTTTTTTATATTTTTTCTAAGTTTTCTAGATTTTTTTTCAACTTGCTAAACAAAAAACCCATTCATTTCCAGGCAGGGGACACCGACACCGACGACGACATCCTCTTTCCCCCCTCACAATATCTCCCCTTTACTTCGTAAGGCGAGATAATAACAAGTAGGAAAAGTTGGAACGAGTTGCAATTAGCTCTGGGATAGAGAGGTCTACTGATTTATTTTGACATAGACAATGTCCTGATGAAGTTGAATGCTAATGTTGTTTTCCAGGTTACAATGTTTTCCTATCGGAATACATCACAATTGTCTAGAGGTTAAAGAACCTTTGCCAGGTTTCACCAACTAAACAACAGTTCAATTGAACTCAAAATAAGCCAGTAAAAAAATACAGTCGATAAACAACATTTTTATCTCCTGAATGTTGTTATAGACAAAGGTTAACAATACAAATGAACTAACCTAGACCGTATGTTGTTTGTATTGTTGCAATAGTCATAATACTGTACATGTATAAGCCACCATTGTTGTATACAGTGGTGTAGGCAGGTTTGGAAATCAGGTCGGGGGGGGGGAGTACATAAGGGCCTGCAGTGGTATTTGTAGGAGGAGGTAGAACTCCAGTTACTCTTACTCTGCGGGGATGCATATTCCCCCACCCCAGGTTATGCGCTTATGTATGTATCAGTAACTTTAAAACAAAATTTGTGTTAGCATAAGCTGCAAAAGTAAGCTCATCAGCCTGATGAATGGGGTTGAAATAACAGTAGGTGCCAAATACAAGGATTTCAGAACAAAATCAAGGGAAGTAACTGAAGAAAACATCGAATAAGCTCAAAAACCGTGTGTGCACATCTAGGCCTACACATGGTACCGATCATATGTACCAAATTTCAAAAGAATCCATCGGAAAGTCTGGGACGAGTTGCGTTCACGAGGACAGTAGGTGGCAAATAAAGCTTTCTAACCAAAATCTAGAGGAGTAACTCAAGAAACTGTCGAATCAACTCCAGAAAAGTTCACGCACATGTGCACTTGGCACCAATCATGTGTATCTAATTTCCAAAGAATGCAATGAAACCCCTAGTACAAGTTTCGTTCACGAGGACTGTAGGTGCCAAATAAAAGGATTCCAGACTAAAATCAAGGGGGGATAACTCAAGAAAACGTCGAATTGGTTCGAAAAAAGTTCAAGCGCATGATACTGATCATGTGTACCAAATTTCAGATCCATTGGAAACTTTGGGACGAGTTGCATTGAGCTCGGCCAATACTTGAATGGGTGACCGGGTGCTGTGCTGGATCAGTATCCAGGATAATAGGAACTGTGGACACTCTCGTGTCCAGGCACATGTAGGCACCTTCGTGATATGCCTAAAAAAATGTTGACAATGACGTTAAATTCTACTCACTCACTCACTCACTCCTGTGCAACTGTATTGCTAACATGCTGCTAATTTGGTCATCATCATTCAAACTCTGTATTAGAGTGTAGTTTATATGTGCTATATGGGTCATTCCATGAAATGGGGGTTCCAAAGTGTGACATGCAAACCAATTTTGAAAAGATGTCAATTCCTGGCTGCACTAAGTCAGGGATAATATTGATATACAGAGATTCGGAAAACATAAGAAAACGGATAATATTCCACAATTTGGGAGAAAAATAAAATAATGAAGTTGCGCCTGTAACGAGGACACCAAACTATATGCAAAATTCACCAAATAACACGTTAATTCAAGTGTCAAATAGAATAAAAACATGATCAAATTGTTAGAATATTTAATCCTATTCTTAGTCGGCATACTTTGACTGCCTCAATCCAATCAAGTGGAGCGTGTAACATGGACACCAAAAATGGCTTCGTGTCCTTTCGCATACGTCATGTGAAATCACCATACTAGGTCGCCATCAAACTCTAGACTTTACAATCAAACTGATCATGGCACATGGACATTTTATATGTAGGACTGGTCTTAGTTTCACTTTCTTTCTTCTGAAATCAACATTTGTTTGTCACACATGTAACGAAGTGGCAAACGTAACTGTTCAGGACGCGAAATAGCACAATACTACTTACCGGCTATTTTTTGCAATTGCCTCATTATATGACACCTACTCTAAAGTGTCTCCACCAGCCATGTCACAAATATTGGGTTCCATTGCTGCACATTGTAATTCATGCCCCCCAAGAAATAAGTAAAATGCAAGCCGAGGGTGGTGCGTGTAACCACACGAAGACACGAAAGCGAGACATACAAGTATATTCCAACTACAGCTATTACGAACACATCGAAATCCTGTCATATTTGGATCGATAATAGACAAGATTAGCCCAGCTCAAGAATAGTTTTGAATGACCACTGAATGACATTTTCTTGGTGACAGGTAAGAGGTAAGGTAAGTAACAAAAGAGGACACCAAGCGTTACATGCGCAACCTGAATTTTGAGGGTTTCATGCATCCAGAATCTGCACTTAAGGGCGACTGATATGAAATAAACTAAAATAAATTGAAAGACATGAGCCAGATCGATACTTTAAGTTGTTTTATTGGTCAAATTTATTAGCAATTCATGCACACAGTGCAAACAAAAGCATCAATGTTTGCAATGTTTGCAATATGTCGCATTTCTGGGTCCGTGGGCCGACATATGCCGACACCGATGGTCCTCCAAAAGTAATGGCCGTACATATAACTAAGATGTTATCTTATGTATATCTACTTGTATCTGGCATTAAATAGGAATAAATGCTTTTAAAATCAGTGTAATATTTTAGAAAATTCACTGGGTTTAAGTTTGAGTGCTTAGTGGTGACCCCATTCATGGAATGACCCATATATATTAGCAGTACAGTGGAATTACAATGAACATAACTGGTGGATTATTTGTGAGGATCTTTGACATGTTTAATGAATTTTCCTATCCCATGCTGAACAATGTAGATTTGAAAATTTGGGATACTAAGGAGGAACCCGAGGAGATGTGGTCGTGGTGGTGCAGTGGAAGTGCTTTAACATCTGTAGATATACTCATATGTCAGTCTTATAGGCGGGGTTGGTCGCACAGTCGACAGGATTGTTCAATTGTGGGCGGAGTAATTGTTTGGGGACCCCTATATCTGTGGTTTGATGTTGGGTTACATGTGCCGACGTGTGATTTTGGCTGACAAGCTGACAAGTTTATTTTTGTTTATTCTCTCATTGAGTCAGTTTCTATCTGATTCACTTTGAATTAGTGATTTGACTGGATTTGCCCATTAGATCAGTGAATCACTGTAGTGAGACAATAGTGAGCCATGCTAAAATAACCGACATAATGAGAAAAAATTATGCCAGAATTAAGCAAAGAAATGAAAAGCCGTGAGCCAAATTTACATAAAGAATATCTTTGACAAATGACATCAAACTGTGCCACTCGAAAACAGGATGATTACAGTCTCGAGAATTTCCCAAATGCTTTTTTGGGCTCACTGTTAGTTGTTTTTTTGGCTCGCTACTTTTTTTTCCGTCTGCAAGTGGAATATAATTCAAACAAACCACTGGAGAAGAATTTGTTCTGTCTCCAAACGCCACGTGCAATCGTTTAATCCGCAGTTCACTCCTCTCAGTTTCCCCGATGGTCGATAAACGGGAGTTCAAAAAGTTCGTGGTAACTTTGAGGATCATTTCCGGGGCCAAATAATCGACTGTTTCCGGTGAGATGCGACTATTGTTGACACTCTCCATATACTGGAGGATATAGCTGACGTCAATAAGACACAGTGCCTCTCTCTGATATCCAGCATCTTCTCTGTATACCACGGCACAACCGTAATTAGTCAACACAGTTGTCATAATTTAAAGCACAAGTTTAGGCAACAACACACAAAATTAATGGTACTCGCCGCAACGGAGGTGATATTCGCGCGTCAAACACATGCATGTACCAAAAGTGGAACCTATGCTTGGAGTGAACACGTATTTTTTTGGCTCCCAAGTGGTGCGATTGGAGTGCAAGACAGAAAAAGTAGCCTACGCATGAAAGAATATTTCAGTTATACATTATCTTGTCGTATTTTCTAAGGGTTTAGTACAACAGGAATAACCCGAAATAGTGCATTTCGAAAATTGTTCAAAATCGTCTGTTGTGACGTGAAAACAACAGGCTGCCCAGAACCAAGATAAACTTCACCCAGCAATACTGGACCTGTCAACTTGAATATAGCTAGTTGTTTCTCAAAAACGATAAGGGTTCTCGGAAACTGATACTGAAAATGATAAACTGACTTTATTCCATTAAATGTTAACGAGTGGGCGAAAGTTTACATGATTCTTTTTAAGTGGGCTGAATTCGCTTAATTGAGTTGTCTATAATACATTGTTGGAAGTATATATTTTTTAATAATGAAGATCTCACTCGAGTTATGAACGGGGCACTTTTGGTGCTAAACTAGAACAGTGTTTTCGTCGACACAATACAATATATGCCGTAGTTTTGCTTACATGTTGCGCAAGAAAGCGAAATATGTTGTTGATCCGGCAAAAGATATAAATATCATGCATATAGTTTACCTGTTTTATAATTTTTTCCGTCGAATTTCATATTCCTCTCATCTCCACATGTCCGTGAACAGGAGGGAGCCATCTTAAATCCGCAGTGAATTCATAGCTCCCTGGAGATATTTATTATTCGAACAAATAATAAACACTTTCAAGTATGAATTGTAATCACCCAAATATAGCAAAAACCACCATGTTTCATTCCCAGCAAGCGAACACAGATTGTTTTTCCAACATGTACATGTAGGCTTGAAACTATAGTCCAGTACAGAGGATTATGATCAGATTCCAAGTATATCTCAAACTCATTGAAAATAGCCCTAAATGATTTTGATTGATTATAACCGCTCGACCAAATTTGGCCCAAGAGTCTGACATCGTCTGTCTGTCCATATTTAGTGTGGACAAAAACGCTCTTGAATGTACTTGGTTGTAGGCCTACTTGGTGATGGGTCAGAGGCCTATGGAAAATGACCGACCTTGACCTAATTTAAAAGATCAATTTCTAATGTTCGCAAATTCATATTGCACATGTGACTGATGATGAACTTGAAGCCTTCCCGAGTTAACTGACATTGACCTATCTTACAAGGTTATCTTCTGTTTTTATTATGGTAGTTATTAAAGAACTATAACCAGGCTTTCCAAATTGATTATATGTATGTATCTGAAGATGATCCAGAACTACGTTAAAGATGACGGACCTTGACCCATTTTGTCAAGGTCAGTTTCTATTTTTTTTTATATTTTCGCGTTGAGCAACGTTAAATAAGTACATGTAGTAGATTTTTTGTCTCATCTGACTGTGGAAAATCTGACATGTGAGCTCACGGCTCTTGTTTGAGGATATATATTTTTCGCTGTCACCCGAAAACAAAGCCGAACTTTTGTTATTTATGTTTACCAAAAATCCACCTATAGGTGACAACATATATATGTCACCCAATAGTTGAGATGTATGTAAAACCGCCTTGAGGGGACCATATATTTATGTCACCTAAAGTTTGTAATCTCGAAGTAGGATACGAAGATTGAGTTAGCCACTATGAAAAATCTGGGAAAAAATATATACTACTGATGAAATTCCAAAGAAATCTGAAAATCTCCAGTCACTGAATTTGACACCGAACGACTGGGATATTCAACCTTTCGGAAATAGGGTGCACAACACGGCCTTTTCGGATAAGTTGAATTAGTTAGACAGTGGTTGTGCAAATACAAATAACAAACAATCGCGGAGTCCACCACAAGAGAGACAACTATCAACTTGACATCGTGCACTGTTCGTTTCTGCATAGTAACATCCAAGCATGGCCATTTTGATGTTTGTTCCCTAGCCGAAATTGCCAAAATTTTTGAGACGGGTTCCCAAGCCGTTTTTAAATTTTTTTTTTATATCTTCATTTTTTTTTTCAGGGTGACCCGTTTCTATTTCTAAACGATGAGCTCATCGTCAGCTTACAAATGGCCTGTCGATAGTTGGAATTAATTTCTAACTGTTTGCAAATATTCAGGCATATTGTAGTCATCAAATCTATGTTTGTAGAACAACAGTTTATCTGATCGCTGAAGATTCTTTTTCAAATGTGTAATACAATTGCTGTGAACTGTTTCCTATAAATTTAAAATTGTGTTTGAGTCATTCTTTCTTTATTGTATAACATAACCCTGTCTATCCCATTCTTCTCTGGCAGCATTTCATAAGAATCATAACTTAACCAACCAATGATGTAGCGATAAATTGAGCTGTTAAAATGCGGAATAATTGTTTGCGGTCAACCATACATCAGCAGATGTGATGGTGGTCCGGAAGACCAATTAATCACGCTTATCTTCTCTGCCGTGACATTTCCATCGTCAATGTGAACAAATAGTGGCTGAATCATCAGTTAAGTCCGTGGCAGGGTCACTTGATCGGTTATATTTTTGTCACGTTGTTGTATTTAACGCGCGGCGCAGATATTTGTTGTGGCGAGAAGAGTATTCAGAGAGGGTGCGTGAGTTCCGCAGTGCACTGTTCATTTATCTTCTTTATTTATTCTTATTTAGGAGTCTTAAATAGGTTATGTTCTGGTGACTTTGTCGTATTTAAGGCGCAGCACAGAGATTTGTTGTGAAGTGAAGAGGTTTCAGAACGTGTGATTTTCGCAGTACTGTACAGCATTTTTCCAACAACTCGATCTGGTGATTGGTTTGCAGCCATATCGTTGTTCCAGGGACACTATAATAATTTATTATAGTGTCCCTGGTTGTTCCCAGTACAGAACAAGGCTATACCAGAGCTAGCGCGTCTACTATCATACACGGACATGGATTGACCTGGAAAACGCCACGAGATGTTGTTGTTGGTGCTGTTATATTTTTTCATAATAGAAAATAGCGAAGTGGAATCTCAGCTAAATGCTCGTTAGGTCGCCTGTCGAGACAATAACAATAACAAACTTTGTCACAATCTCGATCGCCTTCACCGGCAGCGCAAAAATCATATGTTTGATCTCTGATCTTCGAGTACAATACATCAACTATGTGCAGATATATTACATTTATTAGATTTCTGACAGCCATTTTGAATTTTGCCCTTCAGCAGTAATTGCCCTATTTTTTTTTACACGTTTTCCCAGGCCCATTTTTGATCAACAGCCTTACCAAGTAGTCCTGGAAACTGGTTACAGAATGTATTCATTTTCCTCTACTATCTTCTTGAGTTTTTTGTTTTGTTTTTTCTTCTTTTTTTTCTATTTACTTTCTCTCTCTCTCTCTCCCTCTCTCTCTCTCTCCCTCTGTTGGCTGGTTAAGCTTTTTTCTGGGCTGGTTAAATCCCCCCCCCCCCCTCCCCCTTTGAGTAGACTTAAATTTTCTAGGCCTGTTACAGTACTATGCAGCATGTAATCTCTAACTGGTTCTGTCATCTAACTGAATTCTCATGTAGTTTTACAAAACAATTTCGATGCATTTTTGTGTGAACAACACAATCGCGTGTAACATGCTCATCCCCTAGCTTCAGAACATATACCTGTGTGACCTTTCTGACCTTAGTTCACCTTTATCGGTGATGAGGCACTGTCATTCATCCATTTATTGGCGAGGACATGGTGACAAGGTTAGGTGATCACCGTGTATAGGTGATGGTACCTGATCATCGACAGTCAATGATGAGAATCCATGATTGTAGATTTCAGTTTATTCCCTTTGGTGATTATGGAATATCATGGTGATGATAACCTGATTGGTAAATTCAATGTTCCACTGATCGTGCTCATCAGGTGTCATCTTCAAATGCAATTAACAAATCCATAGAATCAAGCACAACTAACCTTGGACAACTAACAATAGGCTTTGTTGACTCGTATTGTCATTTATTTCATTTAGGACTGAAAACATGGAAGACATATCAATAAAACTGGAGCCGTTTGATGAAGAGACCTATTCTGTGGTACAGGGTGATTTATCGAGCCATCCAAGAGAACATCTACGCGTGAAGAAGGAACCGTGGATCCAGAGTACTGCTGTCACAGGACGGCTGAATATAACGACAACCGCGACGAAAGAAGAACCAGTTGACTTGCTAGACGGGGCTGATTATCCAACCAAAGTTACTGACATCAAACTTGGACTATTAGAACGAGTAAGTTGTGATTTGGCGTCCCTTTGGCAAATACACAGGTTTTGTACTGTAAAATATTTTGCGCTGGGAACAGTTACTTAAAAGAACAACAGCAAGGAACTGTTTATTATACCAGCAACAACATATATTACTTGGCTTGCAGTGCAGTGAATTCCCATGTGACTCTTTGCCCTTCCCCACCTATGTAATCAAAACACGACACAATGCGTGTGTGAGAATTACTATTTCCAACGAAGTAAGCTCTCAATTGCAAATTGTCTGGTAATGAGTGAGTCAGTCAGCCAGTCAGTCCATCCGAATCATTTCGTCGGCAAAATAAGGAGAACCGTAGACATTTGAACCTTGATTTTTGGCATGAACCTGCATTAGGGGACTGTACGTTACCAGCAATTCCTGAGCTGCACTACTTTTGATGAAAATTTGATGACTAATCCAGGCATTTTTGGGGGTAGCTCCGGTGTAGCCTTGTTCTATAGTACGTGGGTTGTTCTCACGTAGTATAGAACAAGTCTACACCGAAGATATTTTGGAGGACACCGGTCGACTACCGCGAAACCGGAAACCCACAAGAAAACATTCTGCGCAAAACCAATGCGCAGTGGGCTTTAACCATGCTAAAATGGCGGCCCGCATAGATTTCGTCAAGAAGCACGATGCAAGTGTGAAAATTCCTGCTGCACACAAGAAATAATCACGTTCGTGAAGTTAGAGAGCAGTTCACAGTTCACAATTCAGTCGGCGATTCAGTGGACCAGACATTATTTGGAATATGAATAACATTCTGACGTATATCTCCTAAATTAAGGCAGATAGGGTCTTCATATTTGGCAGTTATACAACACTCGTCAAGTCCTACACGCTGACCTAGTTAGTTTCCACTTCCGCCGCTAGGGGTTGGTGCTGTGAATAGCCGACTGATAGAATTCGAATAGCCTACTGGCCTATATCTCCCGATCTATAGTGGATAGGGTCTCCATATTTGGCAGTTTCTCCTACACGCTGACCTAATTAGTTTTTTTACTTCCGCCGCTAGGGGACGGTGCTGTGAATAGCCGACCGAATAGCCTACTGGCCTATATCTCCCGATCTATAATAGATAGGGCCTCCATATTTGGCAGTTATATAACACTCGTCAAGTCCTACACGGCCGAAGTGGAAAATAATTAGCTCAGCGTGTAGAACTTGATGAGTGTTGTATAACTGCCAAATATGGAGGCCATATCCACTATAGATCGGGAGATATAGGCCTGTAGGCTATTCAAATTCTATCAGTCGGCTATTCACCGCACCACCTCCTAGCGGCGGAAGTGGAAACTAATTAGGTCAGCGTGTAGGACTTGACAAGTGGTGTATAACTTTCAAATAGGGAGGCCCTATCCACTATAGATCGGGAGATATAGGCCAGTAGGCTATTCAAATTCTATCAGTCGGCTATTCGCAGCACCGCCCCCTGGCGGCGGAAGTGGAAACTAATTAGGTCAGCGTGTAGGACTTGACGAGTGTTGTATAACTGCCAAATATGAATACCCTATCTGCCTTAATTCAGGAGATATACGTCAGAATGTTATTCATATTCCAAATAATGACTGGTCCACTGAATCGCCGACTGAATTGTGAACTGTGAACTGCTCTCTAACTCCACGAACGTCCATTAGATTGATTGAAGTTTTGGTTTAGATTTTATCCGACATTCAAATTGGTTTGTAAGTATTTGGGCGCAGAGACCAGTCAGGCCCGTAGCCAAGGGGGGTTTTCTGTGTTCAGGCGAAGCCCTCTTTCGGTGAATTTTATTTATATATTTTTCTCACATAAATGCTCTTTTCAAACACTGAAGCGAACCCCCTATTTGACCATTTTCCCATACAGCAAACCTCCAGATGCTCCCTTTTGGAGTGAAGGTAAACCACCGGTATAAAAACCCGTTTGGATTACTGCCTGTTTATTTAGGTGACCTACTTCGTGACGTTAATCACACTGCCATGTATCCACAATTTCTGCTTTGTGACAACAACGATCAATTAAGATGATTACATTACTTTAGTCAGTTACATGTTGTGTGGTGATGTGTTTGATGAAGAGACCTATTCTGTGGTACAGGGTGATTTATCGGGCCATCCAAGAGAACATTTATGTGTGAAGAAGGAACCGCGGATCAAGAGCACTGCTATCACAGGAGGTCTTGATATAACGACAGCCGTGACGAAAGAAGAACCAGTTGACTTGCTAGACGAGACTGGATACTCAACCAAAGTTGCTGACATCAAACTTGGACCATTAGAACAAGTAAGTTGTGATTTGCCGTCTTTGGGAAATAAACGGGTCTTGTACTGTAAAATATTGTGCGCTGGGAACAGTTACTTAAAAGAACAATACAAAGAGGAACTGTTTATTAGACTAGCAACAACATATATTACTTGGCTTGCAATGCAGTGAGTTCCCTTGTGGCTCTCCCCACCTATGTAATCAACACACGACACACGGCGGGTGTGAGAATTATCACTTATCCACAATTTATGCTTTGTGCCAACAACCATCAATTAAGAGGATTCCATTACTGTAGTCAGTTACATGTATTGGTGTGGTGATTTTTACAGGGTGATACAGACAACAGTCCAGACACTTCAAAGGAGATGAGAGGCGATGAGGCTGTTAATGTACTGCCCATGGTGAGAGACAGACCTTACCCAGTGACCTTGTACCAGGTTGATCCCAAAATAAGGAATAATACTGGTACAAATATTGAACGGTTGGAGAACGATAACCTGGAACTACATACTGATCACGTAGAAACAAAGAGTGCAAACATTGTAACAACTGAAGAACCATCACGCAAGTCAACTTTATTGCAATCAAGAAGGATGAAAAAATCTAAACCTGGAGAAAAATCACATAAATGTTTACACTGCTCTTATAGCTGTGTTAGTAGAAGTGATCTACAGAGGCATGGAAGAATTCATACTGGTGAAAAGCCTTACAAATGTTCTATGTGCTCATATAGCTCTGCGCGGAGAGGTGACCTTGAGAGTCATAAACTAATTCATACTGATGAGAAGCCTTACAAATGTTCTATGTGCTCATATAGTTCTGTGCGGAGAGGTAATCTTGAGAATCATAAGTTAATTCATACAGGTGATAAGCCTTACACATGTTCAGTTTGTTCATTTCGCTGTACAATGGTTGGAAACCTGAAGCGGCATGAAAGAACTCATACTGGAGAAAAGCCTTACAAGTGTTTGTTGTGCCCATTTAACTGTGCACAGAGTGGTCAACTTAAGGAGCATAAAAGAGTTCACACTGGTGAAAAGCCATACAATTGTTCTCTGTGCCCATTTAACTGTGCACAGAGTGGTCAACTTAACGAGCATAAGAGAGTTCACACTGGTGAAAAGCCTTACAAATGTTCTCTGTGCTCATTTAACTGTGTGCGGAGAGGTAATCTTGTGAGTCATAAACTGATTCACACTGGTGAAAAGCCTTACAAATGTTCTATGTGCTCATTTAGCTCTGTACGGAGAGATTATCTTGTGAGTCATAAACTGGTTCACGCTGGTGAAAAGCCTTACAAATGTTCTATGTGCTCATATAGCTCTGCATGGAAAGGTAATCTTGAGAGTCATAAACTGATTCATACTAGTGAGAAGCCTTAAAAATGTCGTTTGTGCTCATATAGCTGTGCACAGAGTGGTACCATTGAGGAGCATAAAAGAATTCATGCTGGTGAATAGTCTTACAGCTGTCTGTTGTGACTGTATAGATGTGCAACGAAGAGAGACTTGAAGAGACATGAGAAGATGCATTACTGGTGAAACGCCATACAAATGTTCTATGTGCACATATAGCTGTGCACGGAGAGGTGGTTTTGAGAGGCATGACAGAACTCATACGGATGAAAGCCATATAAGTGTTCATTGTGTCCAAATAGATGTTCACAGAGTGGAAACCTAAAGAGGCATGAAAGAACTCAAATGGGTGAAAACCTTAAAATGTTCACCGTGTCCATATATCGGTACGAGTGGAAATGTAACGCAACAAGAAGTAACTCATACCGGTGTACAGATGTTCGCAGTGTTCGTATAAGTGATAGCGGACAGTGAATAACTCTCGAAAGAGTAGGCCTACATACCAGAAAGAAACCTTACAGCTGTTCACTGTGTCTGTACAAGTGTTCACATAGAGGAAGACTAAAGCGTCATGAAGGAACTCATACTTTGAAAAAACAAAACCCGTACAGCTCTTCGCTGTGCTTATATAAATATGTAAGTAGAGGAAGACTTACTATCCACTGACGAACTCGCATGGGCGATAAATGTAAGCCATACAAAAGTTGTGTCTGTCCTTATAGCTGTGCAAGCAGAAGTGACCTATTTAGGCATAAAAGCAGGCACACTGTTCATAAGCCATACAAATGTTCAGTGTGTTCATTGAGCACTCTCTAATGGACGACGGCTGGATTATGGATGACGGACTAGACGCTTGTAATTTCAACGCGTGGAATCCTTAATCAGCGTGAAAGAACTTACAAATACTGATGAAAAGCCTTACAAATGTTCGCTGTGTCCATTCGAGTGTGTTGCTAAAAATGATTTGACGAGACCGGTAAGAAATGGTGACTTGAACCTTCACTAAAGGGAACACAATGGGGAAAAACCTGCAGATCAATGGGTCCTTGAATGAAATCATACTGCGTGAAAAGCCATACTGTTGTAATCTGTGACCATATAGCTGTTCATCGAGTGAGAACTTAACCCAATCTGGCCTCGGCTTTTTAGGACCTGTCCTGGGGGGGTGCCGAAATGCCCCCCTTTCCTAATTATTTTTCTTACCTCTTGAGCTAGGGGGCTGAAACTGATCACACTACACCCTTGGGTCAAGCTCTACCAGAAAATGTGAAAAAAATCCAAGATGGCCGCTTTGATGACGTCAAAGTGACGTCATTTTTTGGACAGATGATCAGATGAATATTTATGCAATTTCTCCGCAAAAACTGCACGATAAATTAGTAAATATTAATATGATGTGAAGTAAAATAGTTTTTGCCCACTTCATCGCAGAAAGGCAGAAATGTTAAAGAAATATGACAAAAACATCACTTTTTCTGGTACCCCACGTGGCCGCCATCTTGAATTTACCCATGATCCTCTGCACGGGGGCTTATGCAAATAGGCTCAAATTGACCCCAATATGATAAACTATAAATTCACGGAGTTTCAGCTCTGCTTTTTTTGTCGTTCCGGAGATAGCGCAGAAAGTTAGGTCCATACAGCCATTCATTGAGTGGAAAACTGTAGCGTCATTGTTAAGCGCACACTGTTGAGAAACCATACTTAAAGCTGACATGAACTTATTTGAAGTACTAATAGTACCAAACCAAAAAGTCTCACCCAGTTAACTTCCTCGTTGAATATTACCCGACGGAACTAATCAGTAGCCAGTATTCATGGTATCGCCGAGTTTGTGACGCCATTACTGTCAATTTGCCATCCGACTATCTTGGTCGTCGCTTTATGTAATGGTCGGAGTCGCCCAGATCTTGACAGTCCGGCATACTGTTCACTTCAGTACCGTATATGTTGTTGTTGTTGTTATGCGCAAACTTGGACAAACGCGTGGTCATCAACCACACGAAACATTTTGACATGTTTCTTTCTATTATTGATTCCTAATTCACATTGTACAATATAATAATTGAAATAAATTCTCCAATAACTGTTCGTGACAAATATCATGCATGAATATGATAAACCTGGTAAGGTACCGGCATTGTGATAGATAGTAACATGGAAGGAAATCTCGGTGTATTGTTTTGCAAGATCTCTCAATAATCATATCAGCTGTTTTCTCTGATTTGCTTTGATTTGATACTAATAGTCATGGCCTCGCGTTACATACAGTACTTCACGTTATCCGGTTTGGCGAGGGTCCGGACGATAAATTTCAAACTTGTATATATCAGAGCTGACCATGCATGGCGTTGTCGTGGCAGATTATTCTATGAATTAATTAGTATCGATAGAAATGTACATCCTGCACTGGATATTCGCCACGCATTGGCAACCGAGGATTTGTAATCGAGGATTTGATGAAGTTGATCAGCTGCAACACAAAACTACGATAGTTTTTTTGACGGCAGGTCTTTAGTTGAAGTTGAAGCCCACTGTTGTTTAATCCATCGAACAGAATATGGGGCAAATTCAAAATGGCGGTAATCATGAGTCCATACAAACATGCGATTTTTAGGGGAGGTGGGAGGGGTCCCCAAATCTGATAGCGGAAAAGAAATATTTGGGGGCTCATTGCAACTAAATTCACTCACCCGGATAAAAATGAAGTTGAATTCATACCACTAGTTTTAATTGCAAACGGATAGCTGAATAGAATTACTGTAGGGGGAGTTCCGACTGCGAGTTGTGGCTGTGTCAAATGGTTAGTATGGGGGAGTTGAACAGTGCAGAGGTCAGAATCACTAATGGGCTTTCAAATCATCGCGCACTTGCTCACTAGTTCGGGGACGTAATATATAGGAATGTGTTTTTACTGAAAAATGTGTTGGTATCCAATTAAAACTCTCGCACTGTATGTACAGTCCTATGACGATCAATCGATGTCACGGTAACGCTGAGAGCGATGTCATTTCTTGATGACCTTTGACCTGTCAGGTATTTGTTTTTCAGGTCATGTAAGGAGGCGCACTTGTGGGGTTTTAGGCACAGTGGCTTTATTAGCAGTGGGTGTCTTTTTCGATGTAGTTAATATTTTTGGGTTTCAAGAATATAACGATTTCCCACCTTTTCCTACACCACAATGACAGTGGATATCACAAAACTGCCTTCTTTACGACCTTCAGCGGTCTACATTACCCTCCCTCTATCAAATCTTTATCTACAATAAAAAGTGACAAAAAACCATGTTAAGGTTACTGTATCGGGTCGAAGCTTCAAAATCTTGATTTTTCTTTTTTTTTGTCATATACCACAGTACACGGTCAGACCTACAATTTGGGGAAATAAGAAATTATGAAAATTAGTGCATTGTAGTAAAGAAAACATGACAGGGGATTGGCGTGGCTCAAGCAGTCGAACACAGTGCTGATTGGATTTTGGCCGTTTTCTCCGTTTAGTTTTTCGCCAAAAGTTGTTTTTCCCGTTCTAATTTCTCTCTTGTTATTTGATGTACAAACATGAACTTTGGACACAATATTCCAATCATGTAGATCTTCAAAAGGTTGCCTCAAATCGTATTAGTTCGGCCCTGTTCATGAATTATTTATGATTTAGTGGAGAGGGGTCAAGTTTTTGTATTATTTTTTTTCAATCTTTCAACTTTGCACGACGACAAAATAACTTCTAGGCCCTAACTAAAAAAACTGAGGCAGGCTATTTTTATTCAAATGGTAAAGTTCATTATTCCAAAAAAGCAAGTTTGTTTGATGAAAACTGAGAGAGTTGTTAGCACATGATTTTGAGAACTATATTTTTCTAAATGACATCATTTATATTTAAATAAATTGATTTTTGTAATAAATTCGAAAAAGTTATTTATTTATCTAAATTCCTTGAACCAAGGGCTTTCAAAAAATGTATAGTTTGTATGGATACACAAAAGCACTGCCCCGTAATTAAGCAAAATTGTGATACGTACACGCACGCAACTGGGACCCGACAGAGTAAACTTAAAGAATTCTCCACGTATCGCGATATGGAGGACAGCTGTAATAAATTCTCCACGATCCCACGACGTGTCACTATTCGGCAAATTCTTCTCAAGACTTGCAATAGAGTCCGAATAACTCCGAATGCAGAAGAATTAACCCCCAAACTACCCACAGTGATTTTACAACCACTGCATGTTTTCATCACCGTTGACTTTGATAGGGCACTTGCATTATGACGTCACATTATCATCTGCTTTGAATGATATTCGTCGGCCATTCTAGTAAAACCCGTTTTGCTTCGGATATAAAACAGTTACTTCAGATAAAATATATTAGTGTCATTCGGTTTGAAATAAAAGCACCCCATCATTTTACCCAAGATAAAACTCTGGTCTCCAACTGATTCTGTATCGCTGACATCGAAAGCTTCCACTTCATAAAAACTATCGTGGTTTTAAATGGCAATTGCTACATTCCATCAAATCCTTGGTTACGTATTGCCAATGTGTTCGACAATTCCAGTGAAATAAATTTATTACCCAAATTTATTGAGAAATTGATGTGAAACATTGTCACGTCAATATGTAATGTATGGTCCGCTCACATAGAGCTGTTTGAAAATCACGGTCTGAGACCTCGCTAAACCAGATAACGTGAAGATATACAAAGCTATATGTAACGCAACGCCATTATGGTCATGGAATTAATTTGTGAGTCCTGGAGAAAAAATTAATTGTCCAGGAATTGTCTGTTTTTATTTATCTTTCTTGTTTTCATTTTTGTCTGCTGTTTGCGGGTCAGGTCGACGGAGATAAGAATATTGTAGTCAAAATACGAGTTCATAGTTAAGACACTGAACAGTATATTATGTAAGGTATACTGATGTATTGTGTTGGTTGTCCATTAGTAGTACATTGTGATCGTTGATAAAGTTTAAGCCCCAGTTCATTGTGTTGGAGATTCTGGTCATGGGCCTCATGTACGTATGTGGAGTTATGTGCGGTTGAAAGGTCGCCCGTGTGATGTATCAAGATTGAACATGAACAGGGAAACAACAAACTCGTGGCCATTTAACAGGCGGCAAACCGGAAGTGATTTATTACCGAGTAACACCAAAGAGTTTCAATACCACTCTCCAGCACCGGGGAGTTACCACAGAATAATACGGAGTATGCACGTAGGCCTTATTGTTGGTAAATATTCTACACTCCTTCTCACTAAGCTTATGCCTAATGCTTAAACATTAAACAGAACTTAACGGTGTTAACTGGTAAACATCGTAAACTTGATGAAACCTTCATCGAGAACCAATATCAAGCATGCATGTAACTGTTGGAAATAAAGTCTCTTTCGCGACACACTGACAGCAGGTTTCGGAGGAATCAATGGGGTTGACACACATGTAGCACTAGGTTCCTCCAAAGTAGGTTTCTCAATCGGTAATGTCGACCGCTCACACAGAGACTTCTCCTCACACACAGATGGTGCAAAATTTACACTAGCATCTGGAACATTCATTGACGGCGGCTCACCATCAGTGGTTTCACGACTACCATAGTCCGCACTCAGAAGATGCTCAACGTGACGTTTCCATATGCGTCCATCTGCTAATTCGACGTCATAAGATTTTGGACCAGTTCGTTCTAGAACGATGCCACGGTGCCACACCTCCGAGTGAATGTCGCGCACCATCACTGCCTGTCCGACAAAGAAATCGCGTTCAGTTGATTTCAAATCATGATAAGTCTTTTGATTGGCTTGCTGTTTCGCCACGCTAGCAGCCAAATCAGATTTCAACAAACTGAGTCGCGTACGAACGTCACGACCAAGGAATAACTCGGTATGTGCACAGTTGGTTGTAACATTGGTTGTAACATGCGGAGTACTACGCTAAGTCAACAGGAAATCAGCGATTTTCTGTTTTAGTGGTAGAGAGTCGGATTTGCGTTTCTGCAAATTGTCTTTGAAAGTTTCAACCAACCTCTCTGCTGCGCCGTTTGAGGCAGGGTGGTAGGAGATACCAAAATGTGTTTTATGCCATTCCGTGACATAAACATCTTGAATTCCTGAGAGCTGAATTGCGGTCCATTATCACTCACCAATCGCGCAAATATGTCGCGCAAAGCATCAATGGTAGCACTTGATGTAGTACAACTGTTCATGGAGATGATTTCTGGCCACTTGGAATGAGTGTCAACCAACACCAAGTAATGCTTTCCATCCTTCTCTGCAAAGTCAATATGAACTCTTTGCCACACACGACTTGGCCAAATCCATGGTGTCAGAGGGGCCACTGCCGGTAAATTACGGTTCTTCTGACACGGTGTGCAAGCACGTACAGTTCGTCTAATGTCACAGTCTATGTTTGGCCACCACACGTGACTTCTTGCTGTTGCTTTCATCCTAACAATACCTGGATGAGTAAGGTGAAGTTCTCCAGAACATGTTTCCGCAGACTCGGTGGGACAATTACACGGAGTCCCCACAATTACACGGAGTCCCCACAATTACACGGAGTCCCCACAATTACACGGAGTCCCCACAATTACACGGAGTCCCCACAATTACACGGAGTCCCCACAATTACCCGGAGTCCCCACAATTACACGGAGTCCCCACAATTACACGGAGTCCCCACAGCACACAACCCTGTCCCACAGACAGTTCATGTCGACATTGATGATACGGTTTAAGCTCGGAATCAACGCTTTTCTTAGTGAAATGTAACACACGCGATAGGACTGGATCTCGCGACATAGCAGTCGCGATGGATTTTGCTGTCACAGGTAAGATCTCCACAATGTTTACCTTTGTTGCTTCCCTGACAAGTTCATGTTTAATCTTGATACATCACATAAATTGGCGACGAGGCTGAACGATACGATACCACGAGATGGCTACCTTGGGACATATTGAAGAGTTTGATGTCGAGAATGGCGATCTCGACTCGTACTGTGAGCGGATTGAACAACATTTCGTTGCTAACGAAATTCCCCCTGAAAAAGGCGCAAAACGCGTGGCGATCTTCATTTCTGTGATGAGAGAACGACCCTACTCGTTGTTGAAAGATCTCGTAGCCCCAGCAAAGCCTGCAAGTAAGTCTTTTGACGATCTAGTCACTGTACTCCAGGGACACTTTGCCCCAAAGAGACTTGTCATAGCTGAGAGATTTCGTTTCAATTCTCGGAAACAAAAGGAAGGTGAATCTATTGCTGAATTCATGGCATCGGCTAAAAAACTTGCTTCAACGTGCGAATTTGGTCCAAATTTGAATGAATGCCTTCGTGACCGGCTAACTTGTGGACTGAGAAATCAGAACATTCAGAGAAAATTACTGTCAGAAGATTATCCTTTTCAAAGAGCATTTGAGATTGCTTCATCCATGGAGCAGGCTGAAAAGGAAGTCAATGAACTGAAGGGTGTTACAGGCAATGCCACAGTAAATAAGGTGCAAAAATCATGCGGGTTTAAAAACAAACAGGGAGGTAATTGGGGTCGGTCATCCAGTTACCATGGAAACCGGAAGTCAATCAGTCACGGAAAATGTTTTCGATGTGGTAGTAGTATGCACACCGCAGATGAGTGCAGATATAAAGACGCAACATGCTTTTCGTGCAAAGGGAGAGGACACATTAAATCTGTCTGCCGTAATAAGCCGGCGAAACAGCAGAAATGGACTGGAAAGTCCAAATCAGTGCATCAAGTGCAGGCGCACTCGAATTCAAGTCAAGATGAAATCTTGTCTATTTTTAACATGCCATCGGAGCCTGTTAAAGGAGTAAATGTGTCGTCCCTGTAGGTACCAGTCAATCTTGAGGGTGCCAACCATGAGATGGAGTTGGATACTGGTGCCCGTGTGTCACTCATGTCACGTGACACGTTTAACAAACTGTTTCCTAATATGCCACTAAAGAACACTAACTCTAAATTACAGACCTACACAGGTGAAGAAATCAAAGTGTCAGGGCAAGTTACTGTACTTGTTACATGCAATGGTCAATCAGTCAGGTTACCCTTAATCATTGTGGAAAAGAGAGGACCGTCACTTTTCGGTCGAAATTGGCTGTCGCAAATACGATTGGATTGGGCCAAAATTCAGCGAATGGAGGCCAACGCTCCAAAACAACTGGATCAAATCTTGGATAAATATTCCAGTGTATTTCAGCCAGGGTTAGGTACCATTGAGGGTTTATCTGCCAAGTTACACATTAAGGAGGATGCAACACCCAAATTCTTTAAGGCTCGGACTTTTTCGTATTCTTTGCAGCCTGCAGTGAAACGTGAACTTGATCGTTTGCAAAAAGAGAACATTTTTGAACGTGTCAGTCACAGTGAATGGGCTACACCCATAGTCTGTGTTCCAAAGAAGGATGGAACAGTACGAGTATGTGGTGACTACAAAGTCACGTTAAATCCAAGTCTGAAAGTCGAACAGTATCCCATCCTCGTCACCAATTTATGTGATGTATCAAGATTGAACATTAACTTGTCATGGAAGCAACAAACTCGTGGCCATTTAACAGGCGGCAAGCCGGAAGTGAATTATTTATCGAGTAACACCAAAGGGTTCCAATACCACTCTCCAGCACTGAAGAGTTACCACAGAATAATACGGAGTATGCATGTAGGCCTTATTGTTGGTAAATATTCTACAGCTCGTATGTCAACAATTGTTGTCCGGTCCATATCGCAGGTACTGTTAAATGGACAACTCCGAAACTTGTTATATGGAATAGGTCTTAGGAGTATGAACGCGGATATTCTGTAATGGACAACGGCTGAATTCTGAATGACGGACCAGATGCTTATAATTATGTGGAAGATGCTTAGTGCCCATGTGCACTGTCGGGTTGTTTTTTGTATTTTTTTTGCACGTTTCGATGATTTCTCTTCGAGTTTATCGTCCATTCGAAAACAAGTTCTTGTCCGGTTCGTATCTCGATTAGTATTTGATGGACAACTTCGAAACTCACATGTATGGAAGCTGTGTGTTACCTTGCCGATATGCACTGGTATTTTTACGCGTTTCTATGACTTTATTCTTTATCATCCGTCAGGCAACTATCACTTGTCTGTTCCATATTTCGATTCTTATTTGATGGGCAACTCCCAAACATGGAAGATGCTTATTACCTTGCTGATGTGAGCTGTGGTTGTCTATGCTTTTCGATGATTTCCCACAGAGCTATGGCCCTTTATCACGCCCCCGAACAGCTTATTGTCTGATCTATATCTCGGTTACTATTTGATGGACAACTTTGAAACTTACATGTGACTGATCGTGGAACCTTTCTTATCTCATTGGCGGTGCAACTTGAAATCATCCCATAATTCACATTCAGTGGATAATCGGACCTCCATTTTGTAAAATATGGTTTTTGGAGGGGGGGGGGGGATTATCAGCAGTATCTGTGAAATGATATTAAGTTCGGTATATTAAATCCAACACTGAAATTTCCAAAAACAAGAAACGGCACTGGAATTGTTGAGTGATCACACCGTCATAAGTACTAGGTACAGGCGTATCGTAAACAAAATAGTCAAATCGTAAACAAAATAGTCAAATCGTAAACAAAATAGTCAAATCGACCCGAAATGTTTGAGTAAAAATGAAATAGGACCCAAATGTTTGGGTCTGTCACGTCTGTGCCCAAAAATAGCTGGTCAATTTTACCCAATCGTGACAGTACAAAAGATTATTCTAGTTAGCAAGGTTATTGTTTGTTAAGACTCCAAGTCTTGACTTCACACGGGAACTCCCTTGATCCATGCATTCCAATAGCATCTTTTTCCTCTATTGTGGGGCCTCCATCCGGTCTCCACATTCCAGTCATATGACTCTGTCACGTGATTTCGCCGAGACAGGACGTCCGTTGTACATAGTCAACTCGGCTTTGGCAGATTATTCTCTCCGTTACGTCCAGGTACTCCCGTTACCATGGCGATGTAATGCCTCCAAGAGGCGGACTCATTACTCAATATTCAGACTCTTCATCAGTGAACTCCGTTCAGACAGTGAAAATGATTATCAGTCAATCGGCTTCGTTATTCCCGTGTGCTACTTATTCTTAAAGCTGACATGACCTTATTTAATGCACGAATGGTAGCGAAAAAAAAATAGTCACAGATTTTAGTTCCAGTTGAATAATACCCGGCGGAACTAATCCGAGTGCCGAGTTCACGTCGCTATTCTGCGAACTTCTCAGCCGAGTACATTTGCCTTCACCGCATATATAAAGCCTGAATCGACTGAGGACCTTGCCAGTCTGAACAGACTCTCGGACAGTCCACATCATATTTATGCTGTTGTTGTTGTCTCCAGCACATATTCGGACTGTGAGCATCATATGCTATAACGCAATAACTCTCACACAATATAAAGATATCTTAAAAAACCTGGGCAATATAATTAGGGATATGACTATTCCAACACAATTCAGACATACCGGTGGGTTTTCCTCGAAACATGGATCACTTGTCTATAGTAGGCTCCATGCCCAAAAGAAAGACACTTGTTTATCCCGTCACAGACTTCTCCGGCATTGTTTGTCAATTTACCTCCCTCGCCAAAAACAATATCGTAACGGCTTATCGCTCTATCGCAATGCCATAACGTCATCGCACACACATGCTCAATTTCACGTTCGGCTATTTCTGTATTGGCGGCACTTAGCCTTTCACGTAGAACGAACAAAGAGCCTCCCATGAGGAGCGTACGGCAATCACGTAGTGCGTCGTCTACGAAATAGTGCCTTTGATAATCGAGCGATTCGGTCGCATTTTATTGTGTAATGAAGTTGATTGTAATCATAAGAAGACAATGCATTCAATTTATACAAAAACATTTCTATGTTGAATAATAGTAGTTGGTGCCGTGGGCGGTGTTGTCAGCCTCACATGGTACAGCCATATTGAAGAAAAGTTCCGCTGCAAATTAATTGTGTGCATGCACGAACGTGATCCCGTTTCCACTCCCAGAAATCCGCTAGGTCAGAGATCACTTTCGCAGCTACTGAGTTCTGTGGCAAGATGGACACATTTTTTTAGGATTGGACATTGACCCTTGATGGAAGTCATGTCATCGCCCAAAACGATATCGTTTTACGGATGTGTCCTCACCTGGGAGTGCCGCTGATACAATATAGATTGTAAGTGATGTCATACATAGAAATGACGTCATCATTAGAAGCGGATTTAGGGTTACCACCCACAGAGGCGGTGAAAACCGCGGTCAAATTATGAAAACAGCAGTTCCAGGATATGTTGGCATTACAGTACTCTGGACTGTCCGAAGACGCTTAGGAATAGAGCAGAACGAATGGATGATCATTTCACACGAACAAGAGCGAACATGGTCGAGGATGCGTTTGATACACTTACAATTGTAACCGCACCCATCGCGAATCCCACAGCTTTGTTAACATGTGATGACGTAGGGGATAAATAAAATGTGTAATACACAAAATGCTTGTTGTGTAAACGCAAAATGCTCGTTGCTGTTGCTGTTAATCCTTCTTTCTCTCATTCGATTGCGTCAAGGAGATAAGACATTAGATGCTAGATTTAGTTGGGTGTATGAGTGTGGGAATCTTACTTCCCATCACTAGAGCCGTGCACTGGGCACGATTCACTCAGTGACTCACTCATTTGTACCTAACCCCATCATTCAGTCACATCTAGTTCCGTAACTCAGGCTAGACTCATCATGCCCTACTGAGTGCAACCTATCGCCCGCGCTATCCCACGACCCTTGTAAAAATGGTGTAGTGACCATTGCTGGCGACATGTCCTGTAATATCCATTATTCCGAATTTTATCCATTATTCCGAATTTTGTGTTTGTCCAGAATACCATTTTGCATCCACCTCCCAGTAACCTGGCCCGAAGAACCCTCGACGAACGCTTCAATACGAGACCCTGCACAACCCATGTGGACCTAAGATGGTTTATCTAGACTCATTTGACTAGATGTAAAGTCTGTTTTTTCGGATATTCGCCGAGATCTGCGGCCATTTCCGAAGTCCTACTTTTCACGTCACTGGAACTGACCTATTCAAGTGGTCATAGTGACTGAAGGCCAAAGGTTGGAGGTCAGATACGCCAGATTTCCCAACCACGAATGCTAAAAGAATTCACCTTTCTATACAACTGGTGGATAGGTCAAAATACTGGACGGGCTGCCAATCGCAATAAGGGCTCTCAATTTGTACCTCCGTATTTTGGAATTTGCCATTCTGGTTTGCACAAATAGTCTCCAACAGCAACAGCAAGTCTCGCATTGTCCCCTTGGCACAGTAAACGGTCAACATGGGTTGGCCTGTAGTAGTATCGTCATACCGGGTATCGAAAAAGAGATCGCATGTGGAGTGCATCGTGTAGAGCCTCAAGAATGACCAAAACAGTCGCTTCGTGCGCCCTCTTCGTCGAGTGAGGTAAATTGAAATACAATGCTGTAGAAACTGGTGACGGGACTAACAGGTTTCATTGTGTTGAAGAAATACTGAAAGGTATGTCTAAATCGTGTATATATAGTTGTCAGATTCTTCAGATTTTATTACCCATTTTTTCAGATATATTTATACTGTTTGCGAATGAATGTGATATGATGCTCGAATTTTGGCTGGATACAACGACAACATGAATATGATGTGCACAGTAGGAGTGTCAGTTCAGACTGGCAAGGTCCTCAGTCGATTCAAGCTTTATATATGCGGTGAAGGCAAATGTACTCGGCTGAGAAGTGGGCAGAATAGCGACGTGAACTCGGCACTTGGATTCGTTCCGCCGGGTATTATTCAACTGGAAGTAAAATCTGTGAATATTTTTTTTCGCTACCATTTGTGCATTAAATAAGGTCATGTCAGCTTTATACGGTGGCTCATAAGTGACATTGACTTTTTTTTAATTATGAATTTATTTTTTTTGCATTATCACCTAGGGTGGAAATTATTCTCATCTGGGTGGAAATTATTCTCACCTGGGTGGAAATTATTTTCACCTGGGTGGAAATTATTTTCACCTGGGTGATATTATTATCACCTGGGTGGAAATTATTCTCACCTGGGTGGATATTATTATCACCTGGGTGGAAATTATTCTCACCTGGGTGGAAATTATTCTCACCTGGGTGGATATTATTATCACCTGGGTGGAAATTATTCTCACCTGGGTGGAAATTATTCTCACCTGGGTGGATATTATTATCACCTGGGTGGAAATTATTATCACCTGAGTGGAAATTATTCTCACCTGGGTGGAAATTATTTTCACCTGGGTGATATTATTATCACCTGGGTGGAAATTCTTCTCACCTGGGTGGAAATTATTTTCACTTGGGTGGAAATTATTCTCACCTGGGTGGATATTATTATCACCTGGGTGGAAATTATTCTCACCTGGGTGTAAATTATTCTCACCTGGGTAGAAGGAGTTCGCATGAAACAACGGAGTGAACGGCGCTGGTATAGGGTGCATTCCACACCTATGATGTGCGGTTAAAAATAGACATGGGTTCGGGTCTTCGGCCTTAAATATATGTGAAATCTTTAAGAAAACCCCTGTAAAATTATATATTTTCCAAATGGGCACACTCATGCCATTATTCCAGGAGGCAAGTGAGCTATTGAAATTGAAAATGAAAGACGTGCAATCCTTCTTAAACCTTCTTCAACTTTTCTGTAAAACTCCTTAAAATATATGAAAATGTGTCAAATTCTACCCGCAACCCAGAGAAAACGTACGAAATGATTTTCTTTGTATGTATGTTAAAGTGTTTCCCGTCCAAAGGACAATTTAAAATGGCGAAAAAAACAGGGGGTCGACCTACTCGTTTTTTGTAAAATGTTATCGCCATAAAGGATCATCATTTTCGTTTCCCGAAAAAGTGAGGATTTTGGCCTGCCTGATATTCAATTCCGGAAACGATTAACTCCGTAGTGTCGCGTAGTTGAGCCCAGCAAGCAACAACCTGTAACCATCTCGGTCATCTATACGCGGTAAGACTGACCCTGGGATCGTGTGTATCCATGTTCAGCCTACTTTCGGCAATTGCAGGAGGGAATTTCCATAAAGGAATACCACGTGACTTCGTCAGCCAATCAGCTAAAGTCTACCGACGTAACCCCAACGTAACTCGCCATTTTCGAGCCATGTGATGAACTACTTGTTCAACATTTCAGATCCACCACACCTCTTGTATGATACGAAAGTTATTCATACCTATATATTTTGTAAGCTCAGGCAATATCTGTTCCAGAAGTGGTATGAATACCTGTAATTTATCAGATTTCTCGAGTCTGTTCACCGCCGGATGAAGGCCGAACAGAATCCGGTAAAACACCAGGGGCGTCGTGTTAGGGGCGGGGTCGTCCGGTGCGAACGACCCGCCCCCCTTGGCTGCGCCAAAAAAAAAAACAGAAGAAAAAGCAAAAGAAAAAACAAAAAACAAAAACAGAGAAAACAAAAACAAAATAAAAAAAGCATAAAAACATAAAATAAAAAAAACATAAAAATTACAGATAGAGTGCCAAGACGTGTAGTGGTGTGTAAAAGGCCCGTTTTGTTTGTGTCAAACCAGGAAGTCAAATGGAGTCCGGCATTTTCTTCAATATCGATGCGGGTTTATGCGAAACAAATGTGAAAATAGAACCATAGATCTATATACATTGTGTTCAGATTTGTTTCCGAGAAAACGGGTAAAACGCATCTCCGGCAACCGGAGACCCTGGAGCTTCCGGGGCCTAGGCGGCCCCTGGACCCTCGCCTGTCAGGCTGTGACGATCGCTCATGTTAGCTTTGTGTAAATGAATCGCTATCATATTGGTTCTAATGTTCCATCATGTAAAGGTCATCGGTTTTTTATGTGTTCTTTTTATGTGATAAATATAACTAAACAGTCAAATGGATTCTGGCATGAAGTATGATTTTTCCAATATCGATGAGTGCTTATAAATGCGAAACATACGTGAATATAGAGCCATAAATCTGCATACATTACGTTCGAATTTATTTCTGGGAAAACTCTTAGAACGCGTCTCTGGAGATCTGGAACTTCGGAGCTTCCGGGGCCTAAACGGCTCGTGGACCCTCGCCTGTTGGGCTGTGAGCATTTCCTTGTTTTATCTGTGTGTGAATGAATGGTATCTGTAGGCATATTGGTTTCCCTCCCAAGAACTATAAGTCATCGTTTTGTAGGTTTTAAATATAACTAGAACGTCAAATGGATGAAGGCATGAGGTGCGATGTTTTCAATATCTATGCATGCTTATAATTGCGAGAAAAAAATGTGTTTTCAACGTGACAAAGAGAATAAAATATAATACTGAATTTTGACAAATGACATGTTAGTTTAATTGTTGGAAATCGCTCAGAATGCATCTCAGGCCATCTAAGGTCTCAGAGCTGTATAATGTAACCCTAAATCTGCATACATTATGTTCAGATTTAATTCCTGGAAAACGCTTAGAACGCATCTCCGGCGATCTAGGACCCCGGAGCTTCCGGGGCCTAGGCGGACCCTGGACCCTCGCCTAAAGTGCTATGATAATCGACCCCCCTTTGAAAAATCCTAGCGACGCCCATGAACACCGGATATCGCCCCGCGATAATGGAGACACACGATTCGCAAGCCATCTTATGGATGGCGAAGTGTACGCAAATGCAGCAAGCAAATGTTGTATCTTCGTTTGAAGAAATGGTTACGCCCAGCAGGGTGATACTATAGATTTCAGTTAGTAGAAAGGGAAGAAGAATTACCATGCTGTCAAAAACAGGCGACCTTCCTTATTCTGAAATTAGGGCCATTTGTGCGAAACCGTGACCTAGTGTGGAGTGCATCCATAGTGACAGTACGTCATGTACATGTACATACGGGCAATCTGTGGCCAAATTGACTATAATATTAATACAATAAAATGAAAATATATAATGATTTTCACCCAGGTGAGAATAATTTCCACCCAGGTGATAATAATATCACCCAGGTGAAAATAATTTCCACCCAGGTGATAATAATATCACCCAAGTGAAAATAATTTCCACCCAGGTGATAATAATATCCACCCAGGTGAGAATAATTTCCACCCAGGTGATAATATTATCACCCAGGTGAAAATAATTTCCAACCCAGGTGATAATAATATCCACCCAGGTGATAATAATTTCCACCCAGGTGAGAATAATTTTCACCTAGGTGATAATGCAAAAAAAATAATACATAATTAAAAAAAAGTCAATGTCACCTATGAGCCACCGTAGCTTTAAGATAATTACTTATACCATGTATACGACTGAATTTGATTGTATACATATTTGTATGTAATTTTATCCAGTTATGGCTGTTTTCTTACAGAAGGATGTCTTTGCTATATGACTCAACAGATATTCTTCAAAGTTATTCCGGGAGTGTTCTCTCCTGATCACAACAGTGTGTTCAACACTAGGCCTACAGTATACAGCCCCATCCACACATTCAGCTGATTTCGCTTCATCAGAGAGTTTATCAGTCAGGGCGAACAGGCATTTGGTATCAGATATGTAGTTGTTACCCCTCGGCGAATGGTATTGTCGTCGTCATGGATGTGCGACCGTCTGTCCGTCACAGCTTTCTCGTTACCAAGATGTCATTAGAACTACTTACCCTAGGTTCACCAAACTTGCAGGGCACATTCATATGCTCGTGACCCAGAACCATGTTGAATCTGGACCCGATTGGTTGGAAACGTTGGCGGCCATCTTTAATTTATGCCAAACCGTCACAGCTTTCTCGTTATCAAGATATCTTTAGACATTTAGAACGCCTCACTCTAGGCGCACGAAACTTGCAGTGCACGTCCATATGCTCGTGACCCAGAACCCTGTTGAATCTGGATCCGATTGGGTGGGAACTTTGGCGGCCACCTTTAATTTATGCGAAACCACTAATCTTGTTTTCTAGGATACCATTTCGCTGTCAGTGTGAACTTGGTGTAGATTATCGATACATCAAGAAACTTTAAAGGAATGACCAAACCAGTTTCTCTGATTGAGTGGACACTCACAGCTGGACCAGAGCGAATGGGCCGATGTATCCTAACAAGAGCGAGCATAGACGAAGATTGACGTAGCACAAGAGGGGTAACACTGCCAGGGTCTACATTCTATCGCGTCTGAAAGGGTATTCACGGCATACATACCGCATCATGTTGTGAAACCATTGTATATATGTACCACTATACATGGAACATTTGAACCTTGATATGCAGCGTTTCCCAGTATGGCCGAATGGTCTAAGACGTCAGTATTAAGTGCTGGTCCACACATGTGGGGACGTGTTTGCGAATCCCACTCCTAACACTCACCCTTTTGTTATACAGCGAGATGTTATGAAATCATTGTACATATTTACGATATATGTGTAATGAAATAAAACATTTGACCATGATACCCAGCTCAGGATGGCAGAGTGGTCTAGGGCACCAGTATAAACATCCATGCTATTCCCTTCACCAGAAGTGGGAGTATGGTTCGAATCCCTCGTCTAACCTACTTCATTTTACTGATCACAATAACCAAATTCAACGCCAAGTACCCAAACTAAAACATCTTATGGCGTATCCACATCCCACTAGTTACTCCCATAGTTCGTATGAGCTAGCGTATAAGGATGTACATTTCATGCATACGAGTGTACATCCGCCCGCATCTGCACTTTTCCTACTACCCTGAGTGCTCATGCGCACTTCAATATGACAACCACATGACACATTCGGTCCCAGGCTGACCCCTACCTCGCACAAGTACACAATGTGCACCACTAAACCGCCCTTTTCTACAACTGCCAAACTGCACATGCGCGGAATGATGTAGGCGGACATGGTCAGTACTTCAGTCGGAGTCTACCCCACGAGAGCTCTAAAATGAGACACCACATTATCCATTTGTAACGCGGATGCCTCCCGATATCTTTGAAGCAGCATGGAACCAGACCCCCTCCATCCACCCTATACAACACTGAGGAGAGCACACAAGACACAGACAGGACGCTTGCATGGTGCAATAAAGACGAGTGATATTACAGTGCTAGACAGCACATTATCAAGTTCCTGTTGCTTCTCAGCAAAATGCATTGAAGCAACAGGAACCCGTGCCCACCCAACTACCATTTTAATTAGTTATCTACTTTGGAGCTTGTCAAAAATCAATACTTTGCCCAAAGTTTCTTTCTTGCAGCGTGTATAACAAACTGAAATATACCAAATGACTACAATTTCTCACTGATATGGATAATATATGCCTCAAATCACTTTGGAATTATCTCCATATAGCGCTCTAGTATTGTTCTTTCATTTACTGGGACTCAGACATCAGCATGTATTTGTTGTTCACTGCCACAAAGGTCAATAATGACATGTATGGTTATATAGGTGTGTGCGGTTTAGCATTTGGCAGTTTTACTGGGCATGAGATATATGTGACAGAAACACGGACCACCTGTTATCACTTAAAACAGCATGAATGACCATTGTCACCCTGAAAACCCTATGACGTCTCCTTATGTAATTGAGTTCCGGAACATGAATGTAATCCCGCAATTACCTTTTTCGGTATGTGCATTCTATTATGCTTGATACCGTTACAATTTATGAATGAGCCGTTTTCGACTTTCCTTACTACAATCCGGATATTACAATCAGTGTCGTACCGCCATAGCGATATTTTCAAAATGGCTACCGATTTAGTTTTTAGAAGATCGAGCGCGATGAGTTTTTGTTTCTTTTGTCGCTTATGGAAATGAATGGAGCTGGAGAGAGGAACTAAATTGCCATGGAAGTAGGCAACTATGTATTCTATCCAAACGAGTGCAAAGCGGTAGGTATTATCGATAATTACGAGCTCAAATACACCTGATGTTTCCTGTCGGGAGGCCGAAGATGTTGCGATAGATATTTTCGGTTCAACGGCTAAACCCTACATTGTCAATATCACAAAACTAAATCTCAGAAGGGTTTAGCTTGTTGAATTTACACTACCAACCTGATGATGTCAACTTGCGGGTTCAACATTGAAACAAATTTACAAGGTAACAAATTTACAAGGTAAATATACTGCAAACTGTACATCGGATCAGTCCATTGGTAGCACAATTATAGTTGAAAACAAAGCCTGTGAATTGCTCACTCTCTGGTTTTTGCCATCTGATCTATAATGATTTTTTTTTTCAAGTAATACATTGCCGGTATATACAGATGGGTGAGATCATATGCACTGGTATTTTTACGCGTTTCTATGATTTTATTCTTTATCATCCGTCAGGCAACTATCACTTGTCTGTTCCATATTTCGATTCTTATTTGATGGGCAACTCCCAAACATGGAAGATGCTTATTACCTTGCCGATGTGAGCTGTGGTTGTCTATGCTTTTCGATGATTTCCCATAGAGCTATGGCCCTTTATCACGCCCCCGAACAGCTTATTGTCTGATCTATATCTCGGTTACTATTTGATGGACAACTTTGAAACTTACATGTAACTGATCGTGGAACCTTTCTTATCTCATTGGCGGTGCAACTTGAAATCATCCCATAATTCACATTCAGTGGATAATCGGACCTCCATTTTGTAAAATATGGTTTTTGGGGGGGGGGGGGGGATTATCAGCAGTATCTGTGAAATGATATTAAGTTCGGTATATTAAATCCAACACTGAAATTTCCAAAAACAAGAAACGGCACTGGAATTGTTGAGTGATCACACCGTCATAAGTACTAGGTACAGGCGTATCGTAAACAAAATAGTCAAATCGTAAACAAAATAGTCAAATCGACCCGAAATGTTTGAGTAAAAATGAAATAGGACCCAAATGTTTGGGTCTGTCACGTCTGTGCCCAAAAATAGCTGGTCAATTTTACCCAATCGTGACAGTGCAAACGATTATTCTAGTTAGCAAGGTTATTGTTTGTTAAGACTCCAAGTCTTGACTTCACACGGGAACTCCCTTGATCCATGCATTCCAATAGCATCTTTTTCCTCTATTGTGGGGCCTCCATCCGGTCTCCACATTCCAGTCATATGACTCTGTCACGTGATTTCGCCGAGACAGGACGTCCGTTGTACATAGTCAACTCGGCTTTGGCAGATTATTCTCTCCGTTACGTCCAGGTACTCCCGTTACCATGGCGATGTAATGCCTCCAAGAGGCAGACTCATTACTCAATATTCAGACTCTTCATCAGTGAACTCCGTTCAGACAGTGAAAATGATTATCAGTCAATCGGCTTCGTTATTCCCGTGTGCTACTTATTCTTAAGATAATTACTTATATCATGTATACGACTGAATTTGATTGTATACATATTTCTATGTAATTTTATCCAGTTATGGCTGTTTTCTTACAGAAGGATGTCTTTGCTATATGACTCAACAGATATTCTTCAAAGTTATTCCGGGAGTGTTCTCTCCTGATCACAACAGTGTGTTCAACACTAGGCCTACAGTATACAGCCCCATCCACACATTCAGCTGATTTCGCTTCATCAGAGAGTTTATCAGTCAGTGCGAACAGGCATTTGGTATCAGATATGTAGTTGTTACCCCTCGGCGATTATTTGACCGAAGGGTATTGTCGTCGTCATGGATGTGCGACCGTCTGTCCGTCACAGTTTTCTCGTTACCAAGATGTCATTAGAACTACTTACCCTAGGCTCACCAAACTTGCAGAGCACATTCATATGCTCGTGACCCAGAACCATGTTGAATCTGGACCCGATTGGTTGGAAACGTTGGCGGCCATCTTTAATTTATGCCAAACCGTCACAGCTTTCTCGTTATCAAGATATCTTTAGACATTTAGAACGCCTCACTCTAGGCGCACGAAACTTGCAGTGCACGTCCATATGCTCGTGACCCAGAACCCTGTTGAATCTGGATCCGATTGGGTGGGAACTTTGGCGGCCACCTTTAATTTATGCGAAACCACTAATCTTGTTTTCTAGGATACCATTTCGCTGTCAGTGTGAAACTTGGTGTAGATCATCGATACATCAAGAAACTTTAAAGGAATGACCAAACGAGTTTCTCTGATTGAGTGGACACTCACAGCTGGACCAGAGCGAATGGGCCGATGTATCCTAACAAGAGCGAACATAGACGAAGATTGACGTAGCACAAGAGGGGTAACACTGCCAGGGTCTACATTCTATCGCGTCTGAAAGGGTATTCACGGCATACATATCGCATCATGTTGTGAAACCATTGTATATATGTACCACTATACATGGAACATTTGAACCTTGATATACAGCGTTTCCCAGTATGGCCGAATGATCTAAGACGTCAGTATTAAGTGCTGGTCCACACATGTGGGGACGTGTTTGCGAATCCCACTCCTAACACTCACCCTTTTGTTATACAGCGAGATGTTATGAAATCATTGTACATATTTACGATATATGTGTAATGAAATAAAACATTTGACCATGATACCCAGCTCAGGATGGCAGAGTGGTCTAGGGCACCAGTATAAACATCCATGCTATTCCCTTCACCAGAAATGGGAGTATGGTTCGAATCCCTCGTCTAACCTACCTCATTTTACTGATCACAATAACCAAATTCAACGCCAAGTACCCAAACTAAAACATCTTATGGCGTATCCACATCCCACTAGTTACTCCCATAGTTCGTATGAGCTAGCGTATAAGGATGTACATTTCATGCATACGAGTGTACATCTGCCCGCATCTGCACTTTTCCTACTACTCCTGAGTGCTCATGCGCACTTCAATATGACAACCACATGACACATTCGGTCCCAGGATGACCCCTACCTCGCACAAGTACACAATGTGCACCACTAAACCGCCCTTTTCTACAACTGCCAAACTGCACATGCGCGGAATGATGTAGGCGGACATGGTCAGTACTTCAGTCGGAGTCTACCCCACGAGAGCTCTAAAATGAGACACCACATTATCCATTTGTAACGCGGATGCCTCCCGATATCTTTGAAGCAGCATGGAACCAGACCCCCTCCATCCACCCTATAAAACACTGAGGAGAGCACACAAGACACAGACAGGACACTTGCATGGTGCAATAAAGACGAGTGATATTACAGTGCTAGACAGCACATTATCAAGTTCCTGTTGCTTCTCAGCAAAATGCATTGAAGCAACAGGAACCCGTGCCCACCCAACCACCATTTTAATTAGTTATCTACTTTGGAGCTTGTCAAAAATCAATACTTTGCCCAAATTTTCTTTCTTGCAGCGTGTATAACAAACTGAAATATACCAAATGACTACAATTTCTCACTGATATGGATAATATATGCCTCAAATCACTTTGGAATTATCTCCATATAGCCCTCTAATATTGTTCTTTCATTTACTGGGACTCAGACATCAGCATGTATTTGTTGTTCACTGCCACAAAGGTCAATAATGACATGTATGGTTATAGAGGTGTGTGCGGTTTAGCATTTGGCAGTTTTACTGGGCATGAGATATAAGTGACAGAAACACGGACCACCTGTTATTACTTAAAACAGCATGAATGACCATTGTCACCTTGAAAACAAATACATAATTGTTACATAATACCTATGTAATTGAGTTCCGGAACATGAATGTAATCCCGCAATTACCTTTTTCGGTATGTGCATTCTATTATGCTTGATACCGTTACAATTTATGAATGAGCCGTTTTCGACTTTCCTTACTACAATCCGGATATTACAATCAGTGTCGTACCGCCATAGCGATATTTTCAAAATGGCTACCGATTTAGTTTTTAGAAGATCGAGCGCGATGAGTTTTTGTTTCTTTTGTCGCTTATGGAAATGAAAGGAGCTGGAGAGAGGAAGTAAATTGCCATGGAAGTACACACTAAGAATTATTCAGGGAATTTCCCTGAATTTCAGGAATTTTCACCTGAACCATTCAGACCCCACAGGGACAATTCAATTCCAGGGATTCCACCTGAACTAGTTCAGGAATTTTTTTTTCCTGAACGATTCAGGCAGCGATAGTAGCCCTGAATTTCAGGAGAGTATACCGGAATTTCAGGATACCAAATTCCCTGAATTTCAGGTGAAACACACTGAATTTTCAGGGACAATTTTTTTCCTGAAATGTTCAGGATCACATCATACCCTGAATTTCAGGTTTCAAATTTCTTGTTCAGGGCCAACTGTAATCCCTGAATTTCCGTTTATATACCCTGAATTTTCAGTTAAAGCTTCATTTGAATTAAAGGTATATGCGTATTGAATTGATCCCACCCAGGCCCAAATATAAGAAAATTCTTATAGTTTCATAGAATGGTGTCAATTCATCCTCCAATACTCATTTGTGGATTCCATTCAGGCTGTTTGTCGAAAGCCGGCACCTAAATTATAGCAGAAAATAAGATCATTATCAAATCAAAAGTTTAGCTTTTATCAACAAGGGGAAAGGACACAAAGCTTTTGACTGTTAGCACTGAAAATTTATTATCCCGAAAGCATGTGTACAGATAGGCTATATTTTCTCAATTCAGGCACATACTTTATGTTGAATTGGGTCAGTTGCTCAATAGCATCAACAGTACTTTCAATAAATCATGGAGTATGAACTTCAAAGACCAGCTAAACTTATGACATTGTATGTGTAAAAAAAAAAAAGAATAGTGAAATGTACATAATCATCCATGTACCTTCAATCATCAGTAATTTTATGTTCAGCCGTAAACTTGTACGGTAACATGTAGTCATTCAAGCAAAACTCTTCTGGCTTTCCAACACAAGCCATACGAGTATATGTTTGAAAGCCATCATATGTCAGATTGTAAACGAGACTATTAATGTATAACTTTCGACTGGACATAAAATAACGGTTGAGTGAAAGTATATGCTTATGTACATTTCACATTTTTGTTACCCACACAATGTCATTAGATATAACTCTATAGTTTCACTAAGGTTAGTATAGCTATTCAAAGGTATATAGGGGAAAATCACATTGTCAATGTTGCAATTTAACATGGAATGCCATTTTTGTCATTTTAGCATGCTAAACATACATTTGGTCAGTCTAGTACTGCCTGAAAAAGACTATGTCTGAGCCCGGTCACTTGCCAGTCTTTCTCGAAGAGCTCCAGGCAACATTGACAAATGTAACTTTGTTCAAGTTATTGATGTTCATGATTATGCTGTTCCATACTGGCCAGTTACTGACCTTTCTGCCAGTCCAGGACACGCGGCGGCCGGGTTTGACCAAAGTACACCCCCAATTCAGGTCTTTGAAAAGCCCTTGTAGCTTTAAGAAGCCAACAAAGAGTATCATAGCGTAAGTCAATTCAACAACAAATGTCTGTCACCAGACAAATTATCAAACCCAACATTAAGAAAGTCAAATGCATAAATCTGCATGAAGTCAGTTTTTAACTTTAACAGTTTATAATTAATAACACAGCAATTCTTATCGATGGATACCAAGTTGGTAAGGTAAACTAGTTTTATCCAATTTATCAATACCCGTACATTATACTCGTAACTGTGAGAAAATAGTAGCACTCAAATTTAGCAAGTTCATTCACAGGCTACAAATTCCAGGTCTTCAACAGGACGATGAATACGTATTGTACATAAAAAATACTTGAAGACCAATTGTATGTAACAAAGTACAATATACTAAAGTACAGGTGTTTACGATCATATTTGATATTGATACTCATAAGATTGGGGTCAAATTAGATTGGGAAAAATTGACATTTGATGACGAAGCAAGTGTATGGCTCCACAGGGAAGTTATCTGTACATCCTGCATTTGGACTCGGAATACTAAGGATTGTTGAAAATACGTTTTATCTCAGCCAGGCTTTCACGTGCGAAGACACGTCGAGTAAAAATCCTATTATTCATAATACAGTTTCATGACAATATGCCCATGTATGCCTTTGGCATCTGATGAATACAAATATCATAATATGTATGTTAAACTTATGTTGTGGCTGAAGATAATCAAACTTACTTAAACAATACTCGCTACTTCCATGTGGCTATACAACTTCTGAATTATCAATCTAGGTAAACCAAGATGGTAAACCAGGGGAATACCATCTAGATGTAACGCTATGGAAATCTTGTGTGAAATGTTCGCCGATATTCTGCGAGATCGCATAAAAAGCCAATCACGACAATTTCTGACTTTTCTCTCTGACAATGATTGACGTTTACTTCACGGAGATTAACATATTCGCGTGGCCAAATCTTTTGATATTGTCTACACACAACACAGCCAGACTTTTCGGCGGGAGTAAACTCTTTGATCTGCACTTTTTACCGTGTAGACCGTCTGGAAATGATGCGGTATTTGAATACTGTTTCCCGATAATGTTTATATATCAGTCTACGTGCTACCGTGTGTAATTACTGTGGGCATGATTTCAGCAAGCTAGCCACGTGATTGGCTAACACATCTAGTTTCAGATTAGCATGGGATTTATATAGGGCTGAAATCAGATATAGTATTCCGTGATATTATATCTGAGTTTACTGAGATTGCTGAATTATAAGCTTTTGATATTTTGATCTAGCACACTATAAGCCATTTTCAAGCCCATTAACCGGTCTTGAAACTAGACTGAAATCTCGCCAGTTTATTATTCAAAATTTGTATGTACACATGGAAGTACCCAGCATTATTCATATACCTCTCAAACTTTACTTACTACAACAAATTCCATATCGATGGATACCAAACCACATTTTTTCAAATACTTGTACATATTCCGGATCTTGACAATAAAAACTATAGAAAATACTTGAAGACCCAGTGTCTGTTAAAAAGCACAAGATAATCAACCTTACTTGCTGACCTACCAAATAATTCATACAATATCAAACCTTTCCTCTCAGGAAAATACCTGATCTTGCACAGACATTGTATGTTTACAGTACAGATATATTAATATGTCATGATTATCAATACTTATTGTAAATCATTATTAATCATTTAAGGTAACCCCTGGACAAAAAAAAAACATGATGGATGGTTGGGTGTACAGAGATAGCAAATCTACTGATAATTTTATAATCGTATCATACGAGATATAGAGCGAACAAAATGTTTTCCCCAGAGTGATAGCCAGGCAAAGAATGCACCATTGAAAAGTGAAACCATTAATCCATTTATACTTGCAGAAGTGTACAAACATGACCTTCACATACAATCATTTTCAGGTAATAGGGTTGTGCAACAATTCTGCCTATTTTGCCGAAATTTGATCGAAAGCAAGGTAATTCTTTCATGAGAGAATACCCAGCAGAAACGTTAAGTTACTTTTCAGACAGCTTTATCGTTCAATGCAAATAATAAATGCACTGCAAAAAAAATAATCAATGTACACAATAATCAAACACACCATAAGTTACTCCACAGGCAGCTCAATCTATCAATGTACATGATAATCAAACGCACCGGAAAAGTTACTCCACAGGCAGCTCAATCTATCAATGTACACAATAATCAAACGCACCATGAAAGTTACTCCACAGGCAGCTCAATCTATCAATGTACACAATAATCAAACGCACCATAAAGTTACTCCACAGGCAGCTCAATCTATCAATGTACACGATAATCAAACGCACCATAAAAGTTACTCCACAGGCAGCTCAATCTATCCTAAATGATAATCAAATGCATCATAAAAGTTACTCTACAGGCAGCTCAACAAACGCATCATGTAGTTACCCAACAGGCAGCTCAATCTATCAATGCACACGCTAATCAAATCAAAATTACTATAGAGACAGCTTATATAATCTATCATTGGATACAATAGTCAAATGCACTGAAAATTTATTTTACCTACAGCTCAGTTTATCAATGCAGGTACATGTACAATAGGAAAACTATTCGGGATAGAAGGAGATGCACCGGAACCCACAGGGCAATCAAAAACGAACAGGTTCCTGCATCTTCCTACAGCAAGTCAATTTCGCCACTCACATTCTGTAAATTGCCTTGCTCCACCTGCCCACTATTTCTCTTCAAGATCAGCCTGTAGCCTGATGAATATGCATGACCTGAAATATCGAAGTCAAAAGCGAGCAGTTTGGCCTTTCACCCCAGTAATCAAATGGCGTCAAACGGATGTTATCACAGCAGGGCAGCTCGACTCGAGGAGAGTGGAAATGTGATCTCTAAAACTTCAAAAACAAAAGCCGAACTGCTCTGGAAAACATTTTGGACGCCGGGGAATTTATCACTATGTCACCTGCTGAAAATACCCAGGCTTTGAATTCGATTGGCTGGTAACAGAAATTGGCCGGACCGATCTTGAAGAGAAATAGTGGGCTGGTGGAGCAAGGCAATTTACAGAACGTGAGTGGCGAAATTGACATGCTGTAGGAAGATGGGTTCCTGTTGAATCAGGAACTTCTGCCTACCTGGCACCCACCAACTGCCAGGAATAATAAATCAACTGTTAATCAGAACTCGCTGGGCAGATCATTATCAAGGAGTCCAAAACCCTCCGGAGTTGTTGTCCTTTTCCTCCCTGTTTTGGTGTGAGTGAAATTACAATCATTCAGAGAGAAACCCCTTAAAAGAATGTGTTTAAGGTCAAATCTCAACTTTTGCATCATAAAAGTTGCTTGACAGACAACTCAATTGATCTATACACACAATAATGAAACCCACCGTAAAAGTTACATCGTACAAAGGTCAATCTATCAACATGACTAATGCACACGATAAGCACACCATGAAAGTATTTACAGGCATCTTCAACTATCAGATACACAACCAAATGCACCAAAATTTACAGACAACAGACAAAATGTACTGTAACAGTGATGGTACAGGGAGATCTATCTAAGCTCACAATTATCTAACCCTCCATGATCAGGAATACCAGTAGCTCGATCTAACTATGATTGACAATATTTTGCAGAAGTCGCACGGGAAAATTTGGTACCTTAACGATGAATGAACTCATGGTCAATTTAGAATTTGGTTTCGTTTTACATAGTCGAGGATGTCATACACGCAACTGAAGAGTTTCCCTGGTGTCATTACTCTGAAAATGTTTTGGATCATCTGCCACACATGTGAAGAATGTTCATAATAGAGAACATTGCATATGTAATGCAATTTGAAAGCTTTGTCGATTGCGCCAACGACTGATGGTGTCTCGACGTACAAGTCTTCCACCAAAAGGTAGGCCTTATCAATCATACCCCTTGATCCAATGCCTACAACACGTGGATGGGCTTCCTGGTTTGGCCTAACAATGTCTTCAACAGGAGTCCCAACCTGTAGTAAAAAGCAAGTATTTAAAGTACTGATATCCGGTTTACCTGGATTAAAGACCAGGTTGACACACAAAGAAGGTTGATATCTTGTACAAGAATGTGAAAATGTATCATGATTCATAGACGTGCCACAAAAATTTACTTTCTGTAATAATTTGCTTACAAACAAGACGTATCACATTCAATACACTATATTCTTTCATATGGACCAGGGGTTATTCTTGAAGAAAATTTTCAATCTACCCAATTTTTCAGTTTTAGGCCATTCAAATATGATACTTTGTTTCTCAAACACAAGGCTGCGTCAATCGATCTTGAGGCAGGTGGTCCACTTGAAATATAAAACATAAAATACCCTACTAATAAATGATTTTTAAGCAAGAGCGAGAGGATATGTATGTATAGCTCTGACAAAAAATTAAAATATACGATTTGTGCTATTTCATAGAAAAGGGTCGTAATTGAGTCATTCAGTCACACATTTAGATATGAAGGACCCCTTGGACCAGAACACCATTTCACATGATGACGTGTGGTGCCACACTTTCTGCACTACTGAAAAATCCTTTTGGTTCAAGGGGTCCTTCATATCTAAATATGCGTCTGAATGGCTCAATTACAACCTTTTCTACGAAAAATATGGCTGATTTCAATTTCTTGTCGGAGCTATAATCTTAAAGCAATCTGGCTAGAAATTTCTCATTGTGTATAGATACATGAACTTGCCGTTACATGATAAAAACATCCATTCTAGGTTTTTTTTTTTTTTTCGATTTCAAGTGTACCACCTGTAGGCAAACTGGACACCTTCGTGCACCACTACAATAGTAATATCAAAAGAAAACATGCGTGCTTCATTGCGACCATGCTTCATTGCGACCATGCGGAGGTGTTTGAGAAACAAGTCAAAGTATCATATGTGTATGGCCTTATACAATCCATTGATTTCATCCACTAATTTCCCAGACGAAACTTTTCTTATGTTTTCATCAAGGACCTTGAGTTTATTTCTTGTCAATTTTTTGCCTGCTTATGGTCCACAAATTTCAGAAAATCACAATATTCCATTTGTTTATGCAAAACTTGATTTCCTGCAAAATAAAAAAAATGAAAAACTGTCAAGAAAAAACACTTATGGACCGGACTCTAACTCACTGGGAAGATCATAATCATGGAATCAGAAACCTCCTGAGTTGTTGGCTTTTTCTTCCCCTTCTTCATTGGTGGGCTCAGTATGTGTGGCAATAGATATAAAGCATACTCCTCGATCAAGCCTGTATGGAAAAGAAAATCACTGTATGTATATTATCTCTGCTAGAAACTAGTGAAAGCAAATCAGAGATTGCTGAATGATGTCCCCCCTCTCCATGAGCCCAATATGGCCCACTCCACTGGCTCAGATGTGGTTGAATATTATTGAGCAATGCCATACTACATGTACTACAATATATGCAAGTAAAAGCTTGTGTACAAATATCAGTTTCTTGTCATCAGAGATATCGACTGGATTAGAAGGCTTAAGAGTTCCAGGACAGACCGACAGATCAATGACAATACTCCTAAAAATTGATCAAATCAGGAGAAAATTGACACAATGCACAGATGCAATATATAATCAAGCTTGTGTACAAATATTATAACCCTGTCATCAAAGGCACCAGAGATATTGAATGGACAAGAGAGACTAAGCTCGAGGACAGACAAAAGGATCAATGCCAATACTGGGACTACTGTGCTATTAGCTGAAGCTGCAGTTAAGCCACCGATGTGTTTTAGACTCCATAAAGCTTGTTCCAGTCTCTTCGTTTCCGGATTTGCCTCGCGATAAAGGCTCACCAGTTTATGCCATATTGTTGCTTCGCCATTATCGATCGGTGTCGATACGGTCGGTTACTAGGTTTCAAATTATGATACCTTGACAAGGGACATAACCATGAGTTTTGTACTGATTATGGTTGCCCTGTTACGTCAGTATGCCTGAATTTGTTGAGCTCGCCATTCACTGTCAGCCTTTAATGCAGATTGACATAAGTTGCGTACGCGATAACTGCATACGCTGTGACTCTGACAACCCCTCCCCCTGCTGTACGCAAGATGTATGACCGTTTCCACAACACCCCCCCCCCCCCCCTTCGTGCGTATGTAATACTTGAATGCCCCCCTAGGGCAAAATAAGAGATAATATACTACATGTAGCTCATATATGCAGAAACCCTGTTGGCAATGGTCAATACATCTGATGAATACAAATATCATAATATGTATGTTAAACTTATGTTGTGGCTGAAGATAATCAAACTTACTTAAACAATACTCGGTACTTCCATGTGGCTATACAACTTCTGAATTATCAATCTAGGTAAACCAAGATGGCAAACCAGGGGATTACCATCTAGATGTAACGCTATGGAAATCCTGTGTGAACTGTTCGCCGATATTCTGCGAGATTGTATAATAAGCCAATCATGACAATTTCTGACTTTTCTCTCTGACAATGATTGACGTTTACTTCACTGAGATTAACACATTCGCGCGGCCAAATCTTTTGATATTGTCTACCCACAACACAGCCAGACTTTTCGGCGGGAGTAAACACTTTGATCTGCACTTTTCACCGTGTAGACCGTCTGGAAATGATGCGGTATTTGAATACTGTTTCCCGATAATGTTTATATATCAGTCCACGTGCTACCGTGTGTAATTACTGTGGGCGTGATTTCAGCAAGCTAGCCACGTGATTGGCTAACAAATCTAGTTTCAGATTCGCATGGGAATTATATAGGGCTGAAATCAGATATAGTATTCTTTGATATTATATCTGGGTTTACTGAGATTGACTCCATCACAACAACAGATTACCAAAAATGCGATGAACACTAGATATCGAAAACCGAGGTCGGTCAGTGTTTTTGCAGTTTATTTCTTTTATTTGTTGAAAAAACTTTCAGGTCGGCAATGATCACACCAGGTAGGTGGGGTTACAGGAAACACAGGATTATTTTTAATAGGCCTCATCTACTGGGATTCATGAACTGTAAGTGGGCATATATTTTATTGGCAATAATAGAGACCAAACTTCATTCATGGTTTTGACGGTAAATAGACGAATGATGCGAAAACCTTTCCGCAATTCTCACCGTCGGAATGCGATCCAAACGTGTTGAAAATGTTTAGTGGGTGGTGCTGAAGCTGTGGGTACAGGCCTCGACCCATAACACCCACAGCTTCATGCAGGCCTGTAGTTAGGCATGCCTGTAACTTGTGTACTTCAGTAATGTTACTGGTTTATTGTTTTGTACATTGTCCCATGAGAATTTGTTTATTGGGTACAACAAAATGAATTGAATTGAATTTAATTATTGCAGAATCTGAATCAGAATAGTTTATTCAGCCAATCATGGCGCCCAAAGAAGGCAAACAATTAAAAAGTCACAATCTCATGATGAATAATTAGGAAATTATTTCGTTTGATTCGAGTGATTAGATAAGCATGCCCCCTCCGGCACCCCCCTCCCCCCCCCCTTCAAATGCGTTCCTTTTACAATACACCAACACAATACAGATTCCGTAATATTGATCAAGTTGTCGAACCATACGGTGCTAGGCTGCTACAACTGATCGATGAAAGAACCATCCACAACAACCTGACCAGTGGCAGTGCCGTATACATGGTAGGCGCAGTGCCGGCCGTGAACACCAAATTCCCTGCAGTTCTACACGATTCGTCGCACGTAAACTAACAATACGGAGGTAAAATGCATCCTTACCACTTCATGTAAAACATTAAAATGTTGATGAAATATATCTGAAAAGTTTAACATGTTTTAGAGGATAAAACCGCTCTGAGAATAACACTCACCTTTCAACAGATATAAAAATGGCGTCGTCGAGTGCAGACGATTACCACGTGACCACTGAAATCCCGCGCATTACGAGACCTGAATTGTTCAGGCCATTGCATTTGCGTTTCAATTCGGTTACGGTTCAGGAATTAATACTGAATATTCAGGTACTTCTCCTGAAATTCAGGCAATGTATAGAAACCTGAATATTTCAGGACTTTGGAGCCTGATTATTTCTGAGAGTGTAGGCAACTATGTATTCTATCCAAACGAGTGCAAAGCGGTAGGTATTATCGATAATTACGAGCGCAAATCCACCTGATGTTTCCTGTCGGGAGGCCGAAGATGTTGCGATAGATATTTTCGGTTCAACGGCTAAACCCTACATTGTCAATATCACAAAACTAAATCTCAGAAGGGTTTAGCTTGTTGAATTTACACTACCAACCTGATGATGTCATCTTGCGGGTTCAACATTGAAACAAATTTACAAGGTAACAAATTTACAAGGTAAATATACTGCAAACTGTATCGGATCAGTCCATTAGTAGCACAATTATAGGTGAAAACAAAGCCTGTGAATTGCTCACTCTCTGGTTTTTGCCATCTGATCTATAATGATTTTGTTTTCAAGTAATACATTGCCGGTATATACAGATGGGTGAGATCATGTGTGGTAACACCATATCCCTGTTTTCCATGCATGTGTCTGTCATAAATAATGCTCCAATCATGTCTAAGAACACTCAAGCAAACCTCCCCAACCCTAGCTGAGCATTATAGTGACTGAGCACTCCCCCTTCCGAGCAAAACCTCCATGGTTAAACTCTCGGCACACCATTGTACATTGGTGGGACAATCTGTCAGAAATTAACGTTCATAAAGTTAGACCGCGGTTCGCAGTTCGTTATTCGAGGGGACCAGCAATTATTTCTTCAGATATGGAAATCTGTAAAAAAAATTATCAGGATTACATGTACTTTGAACTGAAAACTCTGCATAGCAAGAGAGAAAGTCATGCTCTATATTTTTGCATATTCATATCCCAAATCTGATGCCAGGGGGCGCTGCTATGAGCCGCTGAATGACTGGTCCCCGCGAATAACGAACTGCGAACCGCGGTCTAACTTTATAAACGTCAGAAATTAACCGTCGTCATGTCGGATGGGTTAGGGGAAGTTCGGAATAGTCTATCATAATCCCAGAAGTACCATATACTACCGCATGTTCATGTCAGGTGCGAGGCTGACGGGCAGGTTCACGCACGTGTGTTGTTTTGTTTTTTTGTAATTTCTGACTCAGGGGGAGTTGCGGATCACTTTCCTAATTAATGCATGATATTTCTTGGAATAAAGCATCTTTATCAATCTGTTTTCGGTTTATTTGAACGTCTGCTTCTCTGGACTGAAATGAATGTCAAACAACCGTCCTTCATTGCATCTTCATCGGCCGATTGGGTAACGTAATGCTTCGGGTACTGTGCAATGACAAATTGACACCAGGTCGAACAAACACGTGCCATTTTCCAGTGTTGAATTTGCGCAAAATAAGGTGAGTTTGAGCGACAATTTCAGTATTTATTTAAGTGATGCAATCATATTAATGATTATAACTTGAAATCGGTGAATAAGGGACGGTCTCAGAACTACGACAACAGCAGCAAACCGCCTTCAAGACCGATTGGTCATTCCTTCGAAGCGTAAAGATTTTTTTAACAAGAGTTTAATCTCCAAGAAAAATCTACTTCACATGCTTTCCATGTAAAACGCCCGTCACCACAAAAATAGGCCTTTGTTCACCTTACTTAATTCACCCTTTTTCGTGGACCATGTTAGCATATATAAGTATTATTCACTTCTTATAATCTTCCGGAACACGTCAATAACAGAGAAGATGTGATTTAAGCTTGAATTATTTTCCCAATAATTTATAAACCAGATCAACTCGGGAATTCAATTGTCAAAGAGCACAAATTGCATTTAACTGAATGGTATATCATTTAACCCTACCTGGCCGGGGGGGGGGGGGGCATTATGTCTCGGGCCTGGACAGGTCCCAAAAAGCCCAGGCCGGATAGGGTTAAAACCATCTGAAGAAAATATATGACAAATTTGACAAAAACTGTATACGTTGGACAAAGTAAGAATTCAGAGTTTTAAGTTTATAATAAGAAGTGATAAATTCATCCTATAGGTTTTGTTTTTAAAAGCCATTATACCGAGAAGATTTAAAATACGCACTCGTAATTCCGTCACGATTTTTTGTGGTACCGTTTCCTAGTAAGAGATGGCATAACAGAATAATCAAATCGAAACAGAGTAGCCAAAAAATTAGATAATCAACATTAGTCAAAATGGAGGACTTTCACTGTGATTCCGTCACGGGCATTCCCAAAAATAATATAACGAAAAAATCTGCAATACTTTGGAGGATATACTTTATATAAAACTTGACAGCATTAACTGAGCGATAAGACGTAGAAAGTCTACTTATAGAGAATCCATTCTCAGTAACGAGCGCTCCAAACTTTTGAAGTACCGTACCTTCCAAACCGTGATTCCGTCATGTTCAGGGCATTTACGGCAATTCCCTGTGCGTCATATGTGTCTGGATTGCACCAGTTAATTATTCGTTCACATGGTGGGACGAAGGCAACATTGAAATCTTCTCCAGGGCCTTACCGGCCTATGGTTCATTAAGAAAATGACTTCTAGACTGATAAAAATTCCTTTATCTGTGCCTGTAGTACCGCTAGATGGCGTCATTGCATCTCACCAAAATGATTCGCAACTACCCGCGCTGGTGCACTCAAACAAAAACCATTTTCTCATCGATTGACAAACCCGATTGGAGAAATTCTTGAATACAATTATCGACGACAAATTTGCCTAGAATATAAGACCAATAATCGCTCTCAATTCGAAAAAGAACGAGCGCTAACAATCTGGATGTAAAAGGTGACCCGGAACTCCTCCATTAACTGTAATGTTGTTGAATAGAAAAGCATCAAATCATTCCTGTCGACATTAATCTCTTTCATCGTGATTGACAAATGACCTTTTCCATTTTTATAACAAGCCTCTTTAATTCAACCAGGCAAACTATCGGCTCACTGCCAGGTGCCATGAGAAGATAGTCGTACATTTACTCTGCACGTGGCTTCACCGGAAGACGAAGTGGCAAATACGGTGATTATGGTGGGTGGTAACTTTAACTACTGAAGGTGAAGAATTGTTAACCCAGATGTTGTAACAATAATACATTCTACCAGAATCTTTATTTTACAAAATTTACTGAACACAGCCTGCATTCAACTGTTGTTTAGCTGGTATTGTTCTGCAACCGGTGGGATTCTAGGCGGCGCTACTTGGGGGCCAAGTTAAAATGATTTCCAAACAATAACTTTTGAAAACCTGAAGGATTCTTTCCAAAGTTGGTATGGGTACATGTAACTTGCCCCAAGATCTGGCTTGAGATTGTTTTTCGTGCCGATTTGCCACCAGGGGGTTAAATTAAAGTAGCGTCTCCAGACAATAACTTTTGAAAACCTGGACCGATTCTTTCCAAATTTGTTATGTAGGTCCCTCGCCTCAATAGCTCGCTTGGCATTGTTTTTTCATGCCGATCCGCGTATAGGTGGTACCACCTGGGGGTCAATTTATATAAGAAAAAAAATTCGGACAATAACTTTTGAAAACTTGAATGAATTATTTCCAAATTTGGTCTATGGGTACCTTGCCTGGAGATCTAGCTTGGGATTGCTTTTCTTGCCAATCTGCTTATAGCTGGCGCCACATGTGAGCCTAGATAACTCTTTGATAAAACTGAACAGATTCAATTCTCTATTTCCAATGTTGGGGGATCTTGCTTCATGATCTCATATGGGATTGTTTTTCGGACGTATCCTCGGCCGTGTTCGCTCTTGTTCAATCAGAAACGACTCTTGTGCTACGTCAATCCTTGGCAATGTTCGCTTTTGTTTGTGTACAATGGTCGTCCTTTTGCTCTGGTCCAACTCTAATGTTTCAACCAATCAGAGAAACAGGTTTGGTTATTCCTTTTAAGTTTCTTGATGTATCGATGATCTATGCCAAGTTTCACACTGAACAGCGAAATGGTATTGGAGAAAACAAGATTAATCGTTTCGAATAAATTAAAGATAGCCGACGAAGTTTCCACCCAATCGAGTCCAGATTCTGGGTCACGAGCATATGGACGTGCACTGCAAGTTTGGTGCGCCCAGAGTGAGTCGTTCTCAAGATATCTATAACGAGAAAGCGGTGACGGTTTCGCATAAATTAAAGATGGCCGCCAAAGTTTCCAACCACTCGGGTTCAGATTCAATAGGGTTCTGGGTCTCGAGCATAAGGATGTTTTCTGCAAGTTTGTTGTGCCTAGGTTAAGTACTTCTTGTGATATCTTGGTAACGAGAAAGCTGTGACGGACAGACGGACGGACAGACGGTCGGACGTACATGACGACGACAATACCCTTCGGTCAAATTTTGGCCGAGGGGTAAAAACTACATGTCTGATACCAAAATGAATGTTCGCGCCGGCTGATAAAATCTCTGATGAAGCGAAATCAGTTGAATATGTGGATGGGGCTGTATACTGTAGGCCTAGTGGTGAACACACTGTTGTGATCAGGAGAGAACACTACCGTCACAGCTTTGAAGAATATCTGTTGAGTCATATATCAAAGACATCCTTCTGTAAAGGAAACCGCCATAACTGGATAAAATTACATACATATATATATACAATCAATTTCAGGCGTTTGCATGGTATAAGTAATCGTCTTAAGAATAAGTAGCACACGGGAATAACGAAGCCGATTGACTGATAATCATTTCCACTGTCTGAACGAAGGTCACTGCCAACTGATGAATGATTCTGAATACTGAGTAATTGGAGATATTACATCGCCCTGGTAACGGAAGAATAATCTGACAAAGCCAACGGACGTCCAGTCTCTGTGAAATCACGTGATAGAGCCGTATGACTGGAATGTGGAGACTGGATGGAGGCCCCATAATAGAGGAAACAGAAGCTATTGGAATGCATGGATCAAGAGTAATGAGTCCCCCTGTCAAGACTGGAGCCCAATATTATTGAGACGAGTGTGGGTCGTCATGCAATATGAATATATATATGTGTTGTGTACTTCTTGAATAAGGGCAGATATTCCCAGGTTTTATTGTATTCTTGCTGAGTTAGTTTTCGGTATTCTAATTAGCGTTTTATATGAGAGTTCATATATTTTTCTAAAACGTAGATGTTTATGGCTGTATGGAATTGGATTGTAAACTGGTCCTACAATTTAATACATGCCCAGTTGTAAGCTAGGAATATGGTGCTGGGACTTCGGTCAGCTATATTTTGATATGTAAACAGTCGCGTAAAATATTCTGAAATGGTCATTTGTCTATCCTTAGTTTATTGCGAATATTCTGTCTAGTATTGATTATTATAACTCAGACATCTGCAGTCCAGCTTGCATGTTTCTTGCATACTCATTGACAGAACGTCTTGTAATTCGAACTGAAACTCGCTAATTACTGAAGTTACTTTGAATTATTGATGTTTCGATGTTAAAACATTGTTTTACCTTGAATAGGCATTACATGGCAAGTGTAGTACTGTCTTATTTGGCAGTTCCATGCGATAAATCCACAGACTTTATTCCTCATCTCTCGGAGGTGGACATCTTTATTTTGGATACTGATATTCTCTAAACCAGATATATTACACATTGTTTCAGATAAAACTATAAGCGTATTCTGAATAGATTATGTATTCTTATAAACTATATTTATATTTTGTTTCGGAACTGGAAGAATTGCATGAATTCACTAAGTATTTTTTAACTTTGAAGCATATTTGGGATTTTGACACTGTGGGTTTGAGGATAAGGTGCTGACCTGTATATAAGCGGGAGATTCGATTTCATCTAGGATTTCGTCCTAATATTTGAACGTGTCTACATCATTTTAGCTCTCTCTTACAGCCTTGAAATTACAGATACAGATACGCATAGGTATGGAAAATTTACCATTGATTAATTACAGACCCGACTTGAAGGTTGACTGTTTGGAACTTCACTTTCTCTCATACCCCTTTGAATGTATAGGGCTTATGACAGATTGTTGGATGTGATAAATCTTTCCTCCTCTTGTCATCGTGAACTGATATTGGACAAGCAAGCCTACGTTACCCAATGATAAGAGAATTCACAAAATTTCTGTTATGTATTAATTGTCCAATAGTGAGGTGGCTTAGGGCCATATTTTGGGTAGATCGTGACACGCTGGACCAAAGCACCAAACTTGGCACACTCATCACTTGAGGCATATAGAACAATATCAGAAGCGGTGCCCTTTGCTCTGGGCTCTGTGATGCCCTCTTGCCCCCAAAATGGCATCTGAGGGGCAATATTGTTATTCAAGGAATAGTTAGCCTAGAAACAACTTCGTTATTTTCATTATCCTTCAGGCTGGGAAGCTGAAACTTGCCACACTGTATCACTGGTTCATGCGCTACCGGAAAATGTCACAAAATCCAAGATGGCGGCCATGATGACATCACAGTGACATCATATTCCAAAAATAAGTCATTTTGCGAACGATTTTTCGGACCGATTTTTCCCATTTTTTATTTGTGGAATTTTCTTCGCTGAGGCTGCCTGGTAACTTAGAAAATAATCATCTTATTTGAGATAAAATACTTTTAAGCACTTTTACGAAGAACAACACATTAATTTTGAAGGAATACAATGAAAACAGAACTTTCTGGTACACCCTAATGTTATCCATTATGAATTTACTCATGAAGCTGTGCTCCGAGTTTTATGCAACAGGCTCAAAAATAACATCAGTATCATAAGCTATAACTGCTCTAAGTTACAACCCTCGACGTTTCTTCATTTTGGAGTACCAGGGAAAATTCTTTTGAGAAGGTAGAGCCGGCTGGCTGAAACCACCTATACCAATTAGGTTTACATAATCGCCCGTGTAAAAGGAAGCAATCGCCCCTTATCCAGGTTCACCCCATGTTGAGGCATTTACTTCTTCAGACGTCCTCGATGCCCATCCATTAACATCCGATGAGTTATTTGTTTGAGTTGAGCTGTCATCACAGCGCACGAGCTAGCGTATCTAATTCCGCTTAAGGCGTTGCTAGGGGCCATGGGGATACTTCATAATATCCATATTAACAGCTGCAATAAAAGCGCGGCGGAGATACTAAGGCTACGATCGAGAATTCACCATATTCTCGGGTCTGCAGGTGAGGTGCCAAGGGAAGCTTTCCTATTAAGTCATACGGTTGCTTTTTAGTCGCCAGGCGTCAATTTTTCTCACTTCTTGCCTATCGCTCCAATTTCAATCTTTCTACTTTTAAGTTCGAGAGAAGAATAGCTGAATTAACAAGTGTTACACGGGCCGGGGACTTGTGTTTAGTTCTACACGTCTCAGTTTGTAAATCTGTGACCGCCGAAAAAAGCCAAAATTTTTGAACGAAATGGTACGAACCTTCATCTGAAGAGCGTTGAAGTCAGTGAGGGTCCAAAGGGCATCTTACGCCTGTTGGAGGGCGGAATTTTTTATTGGGAGGCCATCAAATTACGTCAGGATAGCTAACAGAGCTGTATGGCCAGAAAAAGGACTCTAAAACCAAGAAGGAATCAAAAGAACATTTAACGCCCAATGGGGACCGAGAACATGCAACATACAAGTAAGGGTGAGTGAGTGAATAGATTTTAGCGTGGCTTTCAACATTATTTCAGCTATATCGCTACGAACCAACTAAGCACCACCCAGCCAAGTTGCGTTCCTGTTCCATGCGATAAATCCACAGACTTTATTCCTCATCTCTCGGAGGTGGACATCTTTATTTTGGATACTGATATTCTCTAAACCAGATATATTACACATTGTTTCAGATAAAACTATAAGCGTATTCTGAATAGATTATGTATTCTTATAAACTATATTTATATTTTGTTTCGGAACTGGAAGAATTGCATGAATTCACTAAGTATTTTTTAACTTTGAAGCATATTTGGGATTTTGACACTGTGGGTTTGAGGATAAGGTGCTGACCTGTATATAAGCGGGAGATTCGATTTCATCTAGGATTTTGTCCTAATATTTGAACGTGTCTACATCATTTTAGCTCTCTCTTACAGCCTTGAAATTACAGATACAGATACGCATAGGTATGGAAAATTTACCATTGATTAATTACAGACCCGACTTGAAGGTTGACTGTTTGGAACTTCACTTTCTCTCATACCCCTTTGAATGTATAGGGCTTATGACAGATTGTTGGATGTGATAAATCTTTCCTCCTCTTGTCATCGTGAACTGATATTGGACAAGCAAGCCTACGTTACCCAATGATAAGAGAATTCACAAAATTTCTGTTATGTATTAATTGTCCAATAGTGAGGTGGCTTAGGGCCATATTTTGGGTAGATCGTGACACGCTGGACCAAAGCACCAAACTTGGCACACTCATCACTTGAGGCATATAGAACAATATCAGAAGCGGTGCCCTTTGCTCTGGGCTCTGTGATGCCCTCTTGCCCCCAAAATGGCATCTGAGGGGCAATATTGTTATTCAAGGAATAGTTAGCCTAGAAACAACTTCGTTATTTTCATTATCCTTCAGGCTGGGAAGCTGAAACTTGCCACACTGTATCACTGGTTCATGCGCTACCGGAAAATGTCACAAAATCCAAGATGGCGGCCATGATGACATCACAGTGACATCATATTCCAAAAATAAGTCATTTTGCGAACGATTTTTCGGACCGATTTTTCCCATTTTTTATTTGTGGAATTTTCTTCGCTGAGGCTGCCTGGTAACTTAGAAAATAATCATCTTATTTGAGATAAAATACTTTTAAGCACTTTTACGAAGAACAACACATTAATTTTGAAGGAATACAATGAAAACAGAACTTTCTGGTACACCCTAATGTTATCCATTATGAATTTACTCATGAAGCTGTGCTCCGGGTTTTATGCAACAGGCTCAAAAATAACATCAGTATCATAAGCTATAACTGCTCTAAGTTACAACCCTCGACGTTTCTTCATTTTGGAGTACCAGGGAAAATTCTTTTGAGAAGGTAGAGCCGGCTGGCTGAAACCACCTATACCAATTAGGTTTACATAATCGCCCGTGTAAAAGGAAGCAATCGCCCCTTATCCAGGTTCACCCCATGTTGAGGCATTTACTTCTTCAGACGTCCTCGATGCCCATCCATTAACATCCGATGAGTTATTTGTTTGAGTTGAGCTGTCATCACAGCGCACGAGCTAGCGTATCTAATTCCGCTTAAGGCGTTGCTAGGGGCCATGGGGATACTTCATAATATCCATATTAACAGCTGCAATAAAAGCGCGGCGGAGATACTAAGGCTACGATCGAGAATTCACCATATTCTCGGGTCTGCAGGTGAGGTGCCAAGGGAAGCTTTCCTATTAAATCATACGGTTGCTTTTTAGTCGCCAGGCGTCAATTTTTCTCACTTCTTGCCTATCGCTCCAATTTCAATCTTTCTACTTTTAAGTTCGAGAGAAGAATAGCTGAATTAACAAGTGTTACACGGGCCGGGGACTTGTGTTTAGTTCTACACGTCTCAGTTTGTAAATCTGTGACCGCCGAAAAAAGCCAAAAATTTTGAACGAAATGGTACGAACCTTCATCTGAAGAGCGTTGAAGTCAGTGAGGGTCCAAAGGGCATCTTACGCCTGTTGGAGGGCGGAATTTTTTATTGGGAGGCCATCAAATTACGTCAGGATAGCTAACAGAGCTGTATGGCCAGAAAAAGGACTCTAAAACCAAGAAGGAATCAAAAGAACATTTAACGCCCAATGGGGACCGAGAACATGCAACATACAAGTAAGGGTGAGTGAGTGAATAGATTTTAGCGTGGCTTTCAACATTATTTCAGCTATATCGCTACGAACCAACTAAGCACCACCCAGCCAAGTTGCGTTCCTGTTACTTCAAAGAAGAAATCTTTGAAGCAGCATGAAACCAGACACCCTCCATACCACCCTATAAAACACTGAGGACAGCACACAAGACACAGACAGGACGCTTACATGGTGCAATAAAGACAAGTGATATTACAGTGCTAGACATCACATTATCAAGTTCCTGTTGCTTCTCAGCAAAATGCTTTGAAGCAACAGGAACCTGTACCCACCCAATCACCCGCGCAACATACAAGTAACATGTTATAGCACTTGTCTATATATTGTCATTGAATGGACACAGCTTTGGTCGAATGTTCATGGAACTTTGTCAAGATAGCTGTGGGAATACCAAATGTGAAAATAGAGGCCCGCAATATTGTTGTTTTTTTCGGTCAAAAGCCTGTCAAACATTTTCAGGATAACTATAGGGATCTCAGAGAGTGAATAGACACAGAAAAAGGATCGGAAATTGCATTTAACGCCCATTGAGGGACAGGAACATGAAATTAACATTAAAATAACACGTTGACTTCTATCCGTCGCTATTGACATGACTGAGAGTGCTTAGGACGATTTCAGGTTCAGAGGCAGATTGGGGGAGGGGTCTGAAACTACACCTTATTCCCACTGGGTGACAATACCATTATATTTACACATTTACATGTGCATGGTTCAGGAGACGTGCACTACTCCAATTATATGCCGGTTCTGCAGGCACACCCACTAGTAAAATGATACTGAATAGGGAGGATCCTGTGTTCAATTGTTATTGTTGGATTCAGCTTCACCCCCCCCCTCTCCCCCCCACCCTCCAATAGTTCTGATGCTCGGAAGTTGTGCTTGCACTTTTGTGTGTCCATATAGCAAATCATATTAGGGATATTTACTGATTTACAAGGCAATTTGAGCGAAGAAAATGGCACAAATACAAAATTTGAAAAATCGATCAGAAAAATCGTCAATAAAATGGCTTATTTTTATAATATGACGTCACTGTGACATCATCATAGAGGCCATCTTCCATTTTGTTACATTTTATTTTAGTGCTGAACCAAAGATATAATGTGGCAAGTTTCAGCTTCCTAGCCTCAAGGATAACGAAAATCATGAAGCTATTGGGAAGCTAACTATTTTTTCAATGATAATATTTTCCCACAAATGCCCTTTTGGGGGCCAGAGGGCGTCACACGGCCCAGAGCAATGGGCTCCCCTTCTGATATTGTTCTGTATGCCTCAAGTGATGGATGTGCCAAGTTTGGTGCTTTGGTCCAGCGTGTCACGATCTTTTTGCTAAGCCACCTCACTACAAGTGCAGCACCTCATGGAGACATGAGGTGCACCGCTGCTGTAGTCATCCATTTTAGCGTCATTGACAACCCCATGAAGGTATTGGGTAGTTACAATAGTATTCAACTGCAGGTGTTCTATTGATACCATATAGGTACCCCAGCAGATTATCGAGTGTATATAAAGTATTCAACTACAATCACTCTATCTTACAACAGAAGCTACCACCGCAGATCAATGGGGGCATTGATTGCAGTATTTGACTGCAGCCATCCTTCTGGGACCACAAAGGGGCCCCACGGGTACATCAATAAGTATTTGGCTTTGATATATAAAGATACCACAAGAATTTACCTTGCTTCTCCACACTCAGCACTCCCCAGTGTACGAATTGTCACAGCGACACAGCTCACCAATTACCAATATACGAGTTGTCAGAGCATTTCCATCATAGCTCTCTAGGTTTGTATCTAATACCGCTTATGCCGGTGCTAGAGGCCGTGTGGTCATGTCATTCAAGTTGCCACATGAACAGGTACAATAAAAGCGTACCTGAGATACAACACATATCACGAATCGTTAGATTCTTGGTATGTGCTTTAGAATAGGTTAAGCAGAAGACTTTACTGTGATGTCATGTGATTGTCAGTATGTCGGCTTTGAATTGATTGAAATTGTAGTTTAAGGGCCGCTTCACCTACGGATTTCGCGGCCCATCAACTCAATGATGTATGTCGGCATCTCTTCCCTCTTCCCTTTTTCGCGTTATAACTTATATTGTGTAACATATAAAATACCCAATCACTACTCAACCCCATAATGGAATGAACAGCACAAATTGTGGCGTTGAATAGAATGTGTCCAGCAAAGAATAAAAGCGTTTATTGGTTAATCCGATATACTGGTTCACTGCTTCGTATTTATTCTGACATTATTCACTAAAGCTTAAGCTCGCGAGGCTTTGTCGCTACAATATTAACAAAACAAAGGATCGAATCAAATTGACCAGCTATTTTGGGCACACACGTGACAGGCACAAACATTTTGGGTCCTATTTCATTATTACTCAAACATTTTGGGTCGATTTGACTCAACTATTTTGTTTACGTTACGTCTGTACCTAGTACTTATGTATTGTCATCACTAAAATATACATTTGTTCATTCATATCAAAAAATTCCAATGATGTTTATTTTTTGAAAATTATTTTTTTGGGGGGGGGGGAGATCGTGGAGAATTACAGCTGTCCTCCATACCGCGATACGTGGACAATTCTTTAACATGTTTTTTTCGTCATTTGTTATTGTAGATAAGGATTTGATAGAGGAAGGGTATGTAGAGCGATGCAGGTCGTATAGAAGGCAGTTTTGTGATATCCACTGAAATTGTGGTGTAGGATAAGGTGGCAAATCGTTATATTCTTGAAAAAAAATATATTAACAACTACATCGCAGAAGACATCGACTGCTAAGCCATTGTGCCTAAAAGCCCACAAGTGCGTCTCCACACATGACCTGAAAACAAATACCCGACAGGTCAAACGTCATCCAGAAATGACCTCGGTCTCAGCGTTACGGTGACATCGATTGATCGCCATAGAACTGTACAGTGTGAGTTTTGCATTGGATACCCACACATTTTTCAGTAAAAACACATTTCTACATATTACGTACCTTAACTGGTGAGCAAGTGTGCAATGATTTGAAAGACCAGTGGTGAAGCGACAACGGCCCGACGTCTACATCATATAACGCATTCTGACCTCTGCACAGCTCAAGTCCCAGCCACAACTCATAGTCGGAACTCTTCCCTACAACAGTTCAAATTCAGTTATCCGTTAGAAATTAAAACTAGTGGTATAAATTCAGCTTCATTTTTCTCTGGATGAGTGAATTGAGGTGCAATGAGCCCCCACGTATTTCTTTTCGGCTATCAGATTTGGAAAAAAAAAATCCCATAAAAATCGCATATTTCAAAGGACCCATGATTACCGCCATTTTGAATTTGCCCCATATCTTGTTTCATGGATTATACAACAGTGGACTTGAACTTCTACTAAAGACCTGGCGGCAAAAAAAAATAAAACAAAACTAGAGCCTATGGGCTTTAATGAGATCTGGTAGCTGGGTTATTGAGGGATAAGTTTAGTAATGAAATAAACGCACAATTATATATTTAATTTCAAGTTAGGCACAGGTGGCACCAGGCACGAATGTATGTGGCTAAAACGCAATCACAAGTTACATCCAGTGACAAGGTATATGAAGGGCCGTTCGCGCCATAAACGCATCCTTTAAACGTTTTAACTTCTCAAACGTTTAAAAATTTCAAAGCTTTAAAAAGTTTAAACGTTTAAACTTGAACCAACCAATCAGATGTTACGAACCGACATTTTTCTATTAAAAAGCAAACGTTTCCAGTTGTAAATTCGCGACTTTAGACATTTCCTGTCAAAAGACGTTTCCAGTAGTAAAATTTGGGTCTTTTAAAGGTTTCCGGTTAAAAGGATAACGTTTCCCGTTGTGATCGTCCAATCAGATTTTTTATTTGGGCCGCGTGCAAATCTCCACTGGCAAACGTTTCCGGTATGTAGTGTATTTTAACTAATGAAAACCGTTCTTACAAATTATGTTTTGGAGAATACCTTTGGCACCGGGACAATTTGTGCAGGACATCATGAACGGTGGGCATGAGGAATACAATATGCGCGAATATTTGTAAGGGTTATTTTGATTGGTTCAAACAGACTACATAGCGGAAATGTTTTGCCAGTGGACACGTGTTGATGTTGAGGGTTGAACATACGAAGCAGCAATAAGAAAATCTGACTGGACAATCACAACCGGCAACGATTTCCCTTAAACCGGAAACGTTTAAAAGTCTCGAATATTCCTACTGGAAACGTTTGCCTTTTGACAGGAAACGTCTAAAGTGTTGGACGTTACAACAGCAAACGTTTGCTTTTGGACAGGAAACGTCTTCCAAATGTCAATTCATGACATCTGATTGGTTGGTGCAAGTTAAACGTTTAAAGTTTTCAAACGTTTGGATTTATGACACGTACGGCCCTTCTTAAGGATAGCTATCCCCTTATAGGGTCAAAATTGGTCATTTTTTTTTATTTCTTCATTCAAATATTCACTATTTCCTCTAACATTTGGTGAAAAAATGAAACAAAAATTATAAATAGAAGTGCTTCAATATTAGGATTAAAAATTTAGTTTCCGAGGCCCTGGAACAATTAAACAGATTGCCTTAGCTTGGGCTTGGCTACTATTATTTTTGTCTGTTAAATTTCCCTTTCCAAAACTCATTTCCGCAGTATTATGGTAAGCTAATTATCTATCAGTCCTACTTATTTACATTAATGTACCCCCTTCTGACCAAAACCATGCAAACATCTTTATTTTTGTTTCTAATTATGACAGTGACACTTCACTCAGACACCCGCCGTGAAGTAATCTACACAGGTGTGAACAAGTTTTAGCAGGTTTTTTAAGTTTAAATTGGACTTTAAACCGACTTGATGAAAACAACTTAGTGTAATAGTTATCCAGAATAAACAGGAATTGGAGTAGGTCCCATCAGACAGATTAAAAATGTATTTGACAATAGAATTCAAGCAAAAAATAGGGATTAATTCATCAGATGTATAGCTGGACACATTTTGCCTGATTTCTAGCCTTTCATTTTTGTACAAAATCCGAAATTCAAACGTTTATTTCTCGAAAAGTATCCATGATACGCTTTTGAAATTTGGCATGCTTGTTACTTATAAGGTGATCTAGAAAACTTTATCTCACTTTTTGTAAGTTCGGCTTCGTTTTTTAATTATCGAACTTTTAAGACAAACGACCGTAAAAAAGTACATTTTTTCCAATTTATTTTAGTAAAATAGTTATAAAAACAAAACCAGGCAAAAATTAAAAAAAATGAGATAAAGTTTACTAGTTCGAATTGTCTCCTACCAAGGTATACCATCAAAGTTGAAACAAGACCAACAGTTTTCATGAAATTTGAATTGAAAAATGGACGCTATTGTTTTCATTTTAATTTTTTTTAAATTGGAATATTTTCTACACAGTAACAGCGTCAGTTATACAAATCATATAGTTGGAATCCCTACGATGTATGCTTTCATAAAATATATAGTTTATTATGGTTATCTTGTATATTTATTGATACAGACGACAAATTGTCATGGGGTGCAAAAACTGACTCTAAGGGGATAGCTATCCTTAAAAGATACCGACATAATGAAGTTGAACATACCAAATAAAGGCAGTCCTATACTGAGGGAAGTTGCACACGTTACGCTAACCATGTGCTACCCAATTAATTTACGTCCAATAAGACACTACAGTAGGTGCTCATCCAACCTTGACTCAACCAAAATAGCTGAATTTTGCTCTTTCAAAGTATTTTGACATTATTTTTCACAAATATAATAACATAAGACTTTCCAGGTGAACTATCTTTCTGATGACGGGTAAATAAATGTTCTATCAGTAATGCAACTGAGTGAACCAATAGTCGGCCAATGCGCTCTCCGATTAGTTTAGCATGGAGAAGGGATTTGCTGTACTACTATGTTAAACTTGAATTTTGCTATAATTTTGCAAAATCATAAACTATGTTAATTTGCACCATCGGGAAGGTGATATTTGCTACAAACTTTGCAGGGGTAAATATCTTGGGGGGAAACCTATATTTATTTAGCTATACATGTGTAGCAGTATATAATAGGTTGTACGTCGAACCATAACAAAGGATTCTACATGTACAAGGCAGTATTTACATAAGTTAACACAACTTCAAACAGAACGAACAAAATCAAAGTATATCGGTAGTTTGGGTTGTATTTTGCTTCAGCGATGGACGATACTTGGCTGTTACGTATATTTAGCCAGTGACAAGAAAATGACCACAGCATTCGCCAAAACAGAAGTGGATTACCCAAATATCACATTTGACTTATCAATAATGTTAATATGAAGGTGACACCTTGCACTTAGAAGATGCAGCACTGCATAGAATGGGATGAGCATATGTCCCCTAAAAGTAAGAAAGAATTACTATGGAAATACATATTTCAGCTGTTGACACATCAACACTTGGCATACAGATTTACTACGAAAACATTTGAGATGTTGTTATTCATATTTTAACTGTTGAGATACATATTTCAACTACTCACATACATATATATGAAATCAATATTGTGGAAATACATATTTTCAACTGTCTAGATATATGTAAGGTAAGGTCTCCAATAATTCAATCACTTTTAAAGTTGACGACCTTTTTGGCCACATATTGTAGAGCAACCTAACTGGGAACACTTTTGAACAATCAGAGCTGAATGTAGGCAGAATATTTAATGGAATTGGCTTCTAAAGTGTGTTTTTAAATGGTCGAATTATTGGAGACCTTACTTTGTCTTTTACCTGTGGCCATATCTTTAGTAAAATCTGCACCCCTGATAATTTATCACTATGAGGATAGACTTAATCCTGGGTCAAACAAATGCTGGCCTTCCACAGACAGATTCAAGTTTTAATGCTCTCCTAACGTGATGACCTAGTTTTGGCCTGACATTCTCTTCTCAAACAGAAGTATGGTGTACAGCCAAGTGACTATTAGTGACTAAATATAGACATACAAAAGCCTTTCAACCACTAAGGATCCCCAAAATTCATCTCTGTGGAACTACTTTCATGCAGCGTAAGGCTATCCCGTGAATCGGTTTACACTTTTGTCCATTTCACTACAGCATTCTAAGGAGCCTCTGGCTTACGCCAGATCTCAAAAACAATCGTAGTTTTGTGCTGCAGCTGATCAACTTTATAAAATCCTCAGTTACAAATCCTCGATTGCCAATGCGTGGCGAATACCCAGTGCAGGATGTACATTTCTATCGATACTAATTAATTGATTGAATAATCTGCCACGACAACGCCATGCATGGTCAGCTCTGATATATACAAGTTTGAAATTTACAGTCTGGAGCCTCATCCAACCGGATAACAGGACGTACTGTATGTAACGCGAGGCCATGCCAATTAGCATCAAAACAACGCAAATCAGAGAAAACAGCTGACATCTTTATTGAGAGATCTTGCAAAACAATACACCGAGATTTCCTTTCATGTGACTATCTATTATAATGCCGGTACCTTACCAGGTTTATCGTATTCATGATATTTGCCAGATTGTCACGTCGGCAAGACTGGCTATTGATTAGTTCCGTCGGGCATTATTCAGCGAGGAAGTTAACTGGGCGAGACTTTTTTCATGCTACCATTCGTACTTCAAATAAGTTCATTTTTAAGTATGGTTTCTCAACATTGTGCGCTTAACAAAGGGGAGGGAGGGAATTTGGCTTAATGTCACACTCAAGTTTGTTTCACTCATATGGTGACAGTCAGTTTGGTTGGTGGAGGAAGCCGGAGTACCCGGAGAGAAACACCGCCCTTCGGCAAGTAACTAACAAACTTTCACGCATGGACCAGCTAGGCTCGAACCCGTGCTGGTTCAGCGGTGTGAGGCTAGCGGTCACCAGCGAAGCGCCTTAGATCACTCGGCCACCGAGGGCCCCGCGCTTAACAAAGATGCTTCAGTTTTCCACTCAACGAACAGCTGCCTGGACCTATTTGTAACACCAGTATGAGGCATGCTGCTTTAGGTTTGTCCCTCACTGGACTATCAATACCAATACGGTGTCTCACCAGTATGGGGTTTTCCATGAAGTTTTAAGTTCTCACCAGTATGATTTCATTCAAGGACACATTGATCTGCAGGTTTTCCCCAGAATGCTCAAGTGTTCCCTTTCAGTATAGCATGAGTTCTTACATGTCTCGTCAACTCATTTTCCGCAACACATTCGAATGGACACAGCGAACATTTATAAGGCTTTTCACAAGTATAAGTTCTTTCACGCTGATTAAGGATTCCACGTGTTGAGAAGCTCAATGAACACACTGAACATTTGTATGGCTTATGAACAGAGTGCCCCTTTCATACGTAAATAGGTCACTCCTGCTTGCACAGCTCCATGTATTAGGACAGGCTAAACAGCATGTATCACCCATGCGAGTTATTTCGTGGATAGCCAGTCGTCCTCTACTTACATATTTATATAATCACAGAGAACTTTTATGAGTTCTTTTATGCCTCTCAAGCCTACCACTCTGTGAACAGCTATATGAGCACAGAAAACATTTGTAAGGCTTTTCACCAGTATGAATCAGTTTATGCCTCTCAAGATTACCTCTCCGTACAGAGCTATATAAGCACATAGAACATTTGTAAGGATTGTCAATAGTATGATCTAGTTGATGACTCTCAAGATTACCTTTCCATGCACTGCTGTATGAGCACATAGAACATTTGTAAGGCTTTTCAACCGGATGAGTACTTTTATGATTTTCAAGGACAGCTTTCCGAGCACAGCTATATGAGCACATAGCACATTTGTAAGGCTTTTCCCTAGTATGGATTAGTTTATGACTCTCAAGATTACCTTTCCATGCAGAGCTATATGAGCAAATAGAACATTTGTAAGGCTTTTCATCCGAATGAATTTTTTTATGCTGTTCAAGATTATCTCTCCGTGCAGAGCTATACGAGCACATAGAACATTTGTGAGGCTTTTCACTAGTATGAATTCGTTTATGACTCTCAAGATTACATTTCCACGCAGAGCTATACGAGCAGATAGAACATTTGTAAGGCTTTTCACTAGTATGGATTAGTTTATGACTCTCAAGATTACCTTTCCATGCAGAGCTATATGAGCACATAGAACATTTGTAAGGCTTTTCAACAGTATGAATTCTGTCATGCATCTGTAGTTCTTTTTTGCTAACACGGCTATACAAACAGTGTAAACATTTGTGTGATTTTTCTCCAGGTTTAGATTTTTTCATCTCTCTTGATTGAAATAAAGTTGACTTGCGAGAGGGTTCTTCAGTTGTTACAATGTTTGCACTCTTCATTTCTACGTGATCAGTATGTAGTTCCAGGTTATCGTCATCCAACCGTTCAATATTTGTACCAGCATTATTCCTTATTTGGGGATCAACCTGGTACAAGGTCACTGGGTATGGTCTGTCTGTTACCATGGTCAGTACATTAACATCTTCATCACCTCTCATCTCCTCTGTAGGGTCTGGACTGTTGTCTGTATTACCCTATAAAAATCACCACACCAATACATGTAACTGACAACAGTAAGGCAATGATCTCATTTGATCGTTTTTGTCACAAAGCATAAATTGTGGATAATTAGTAATTCTCACAAGCCGCTGTGTGTCGTTTGTTGATTACATAGTTGAGGAGTGTAAAAGAGCCACTTGGGAACTCACTGCACTGCAAGCCAATTACAAGCGTCTGGTCCGTCATTCATAATTCAGCCGTCGTCCATTAGAGAATATCCGCGTCCATAACCCAAAGACTTATTCCATATTCCATATAACAGTAATAGCACCAAATTCAAAAAGACGATCATAGTATACATAAACACAGGTTTGTTTCCTGCAAGAGAGAAGCGGTCAACAGTTTTCAATGATGCCGGCAAGACATCATGATGTTCCAATAATATCAAATCCGTATCGCTGATCAGTATTCTTAATCCATAATATTCGCTGTAAAGTCGTCATCTAAAGAATGATGTATCTCAGTCAAGCTTTGATTGTGACTGTTCATATGAGTACCAGGAGGATCTTGAAGTACTAGTACTATATGTTGTTGCTGGTAATAATAAACAGTTCCTTGCTCTCGTTCTTTTAAGTAACTGTTCTAGCACAAAATATTTTACAGTACACACCCCATGTATTTCCCAAAGGGACGCCAAATCACCATTCTCAAAGAGAGCCGTGTCTACCCGCGGGAGACCAAAGCGACTCTCATGTAAACTGGTGACATTTTGAATCTCCAATCTCAAAGCGAGGCAGCATGACATCACTCGCTCGACCGGGACTATTCATTCTCAAAGAGAGCAGTGTCTACCCGCGAACTACTTCCTGTATTAGATAACTCGCTTTCACGGCCAAGTATACATACCGACAATAATTTGTTCGCGATCGATATGCTCCGAAACGGAAAGAGTCATTTCCCAATTATATAGCCCACGTTATGTTTAGCAATTCGCTTCTAACTCGGCGGAGTCAGCAGGTAAATGACAAGCCGGATACAGACGCGAAAATCATACGCCGCCTACTCACCCCCCAAATTTTGGGGGGATGGCTCCCATTTACGCGTGAGACTCTTTCTCGCAGTAGGGAGTCTCGCGAGACGAGAATGGCCAAATCACAACTTACTTGTTCTAATGGTCCAAGTTTGATGTCAGCAACTTTGGTTGAGTATCCAGCCTCGTCTAGCAAATCACCTGGTTCTTCTTTCGTCACGGCTGTCGTTGTATCAAGACCTCCTGTGATAGCAGTGCTCTGGATCCATGGTTCCTTCTTCACGCATAAATGTTCTCTTGGATGGCCCGATAAATCACCCTGCACCACGAAATAGGTATCTTCGTCAAACGGCTCCATTTTTACTTTTATGTCTTCCATGTTTTCTCTGCAGCAAATGATTCAGTCCTAAACGAAATAAATGGCAATACGAGTGAACAAAGCCTATTGTTAGTTGTCCAATGTTAGTTGTGCTTGGTTCTATGGATTTGTTAATTGCATTTGATGTTGACACCTGATGAGCACGATCAGTGAAACATTGAATTTATCAATGGGGTTAACATCACCATGATATTTCATAATCACCAATCTACAACCATCGGTTCTCATGGTTGATTGGCGATGATCATGCCCCATCTGGGGCAAGGATTAGCTGGCTACTAGATATAGTGAGTAGGGCTCCGTTCCCTAGGTGTTGGAACTGGCCACAGGGGCAAGAGATGTGTTCCATAAGTGGACAATGATGTAAGCTTTTAGTATATACAAGGTTATGGGGTGGGTGACGCTTAGTTCAGGAGAGAGAGGATGGAGTTGAGTTATCTGGAAATGAGAATTACCCCCAGTGGTAACAGATGTGTCCTAAATGTGTTCAGGGATGTAAACTTTCAGAATATATCAGGTTATGGGGTGGTTGGCGCTTATTTCAGAAGAGAGAGGATGGAGTTGAGGTATCTGGAGATGAGGATTACCGCCAGTGGTAACAGATGTGTCCTAAATGTGTTCAGTGATGTCAACTTTCAGAACATATGAGGTTATGGGGTGGTTGGCGCTTATTTCAGGAGAGAGAGGATGGAGTTCTCTGGGGCTGAGGATTGCCCCCAGTGGTAACAGATGTGTCCTAAATGTGTTCAGTGATGTCAACTTCCAGAATATATGAAGTTATGTGACGGGACGAGGCTTACACTAAAAAATTGCAATTCGTGAGTGATGCAGTGAAGGACTGATTCGGCCAGTAATCATCCACCATTAAGTCCTTCAAATTGTAAGGTCATTGAAGTAGCCATTATAGAGCCATTTGCCCTCCTCCACTAGAATTTTGTCTCATTACAGTCTCACTCAGGTAATAGCTAAATGATCCAAAATTATTATTATTATTATTTTTAGTCAAGCCCACTGGCTGAATTCCAACTCGAAGAGACTGATTTGCATCGCTGCCAGAATGAAAGCTTCCTTGAATCAATGAGCCAAAAAAAAATTTTAAGTTTAACTTTGCAGTTCTTAACGACGAGTCAGCAGCTGGTCGGTTATTCGTATCAGTTCAAGCAGCAACTATGTTGGGCAAATGAACTGAATAGTCAGCGACTCCATGTAACTGCAAATTTACTTTCAGTATAAATTTTAAACTGAGGGCATAAAAAGATATTGAATTTTCATAAATAATCTCTGTGTCCGAAAATATAACAATATGGCAAGATACAATTAACTAACTGTCCATACACATGTTCATGTACCATGGAAAATTTAATCTTATTTCATAATTTATTGTTATAAGAATGGATTTGTAATTATATCCAGAAGAACTATTTATCGCTATACATTTTCCACAAATAAGAATAATAATAATGATAACAACAAACTAAATGTATTCATTGCACTCCCCTTTCCATTCTATGAAACACAGCAACAATAAACATAGACTGAGTTTTTATCATCATACATTATGATGATAAAACCGAGATCACTTTCTTTCCTCATCCAATAACCATGATTGATCCATGTAATAATTGATTAGCATCACGGGCAAAATTTTGACTTTCTATCTAAACATTCAAAATATCCTTAAAAGCAGTACCTTAGGAAAGTAGTCTCTGAATTGCTGAACCTTTTTTAACTGAAATGATAATCACTGAAATTTATATTCTTATTAACTTCTCAAGAGCAGTAGACAAGACACCTTCATGAGAAATGAATGTCTCATTGGTAGTGCTTTCTTGACACCTTCATGAGAAATGAATGTGTGCATCCACATAAAGGTAAACAGAACACTCGATTCTATCGTCAAACTTGGCTGATCTTTTGGTCCAGTGATGAAACAAATATGGGACACTCTCTCACCCCTGTGAGTGAACATGCATGCAGTGTTCTGTCCTTGTTTGATCACTAATTCATCATTATTGGATCGATGATCCAGTAATAAAGATTTTCGGATAGATGGAAACAAATATACAGTGTTGCAACATTCGAGGTGAGCCACTGGTGATCCAGATCCAATTCCAATCAGGGGAGAGTATCATGTATCCATCTCCGTGATCCAGTGGTGAATCACTGGTGAATCAAACGTTCTCCTTGTCATGTTGGCCCATTGTGGATTAATGGTCCACTTGTATGGATCAAGGGAGCAAAGTAACCTGGAAGTTAGCCATTATTGAGATGTTAACAAAAATTGGTGAGCCCAATCGGATTAAATCTCGGACTTAATAACCGCTCCTCTATCGGACATGTCGCTAATTAAGATCTGGGACAGTCTGTATCTTGAATCTGTCGCGCATGTCAGACTGGCGACCAATCACAGTCCAACTTCAACGGGCGAATAGGTACCTATCCGAGCAAATAATTATCTTCGGTGTTGCTTATGGAGAGCAAGAACTTCGTCAGCTGCCTGGGTTGGATTTTTCTGCGCCCCGTTCACTACAGAAATAATCGGGTAGGCATCTATTCGCCCGTTGACGTTGGACTGTGATTGGTCGCCAGTCTGACATGCGCGACAGATTTAAGATACAGGCTTCCCAGATCTTAATTAGCGACATATCCGATAGAGGAGCCGTTATTAAGTCAGAGTTTTAATCAGATTGTGGTGAGCCATACACATGTATTTGACAAAAACATGGGCAAACTACATCAGAATGAGCCGCCCCAATATGCGGATCAATACGGTCTCCCAAAAGCTATATGGCTTGGTCATGGCTAGCTTCTACCTTTTTTTTTTACTCCATGGTGGATCACAGTTTTTCTAGTGTAGTTCAGGAGATACAGCAGGGTGGGACAAGTTTCTCTGGGGTAAGAACTACCACCACAGCATTAATGTGTACCATAAGTACTGTTACAAGCCTGGAAAAAGTTTGTCCACCCAAAAGGGGTGGGGGTGGGGAGATTTAACCAGCACAGGGGAAAAAATTAACTGGTCAAGGGAGAGAGAGAGAGAGAGAGAGAGAGAGAGAGAGAGAGAAAAAAAACCTCACTAAGATAGTAGAGGAAAATGAATAGGATTTCAGGACTGCTTGGTAAGGCTGTTTCTGTATCGCCGGAAAACTGTTCTGACCAAAAAAAAAATGGGCTTGGGAAACCGTCTAAAAATTTGACCAATTTCTGCTGAAGGGCAAAATGGCCCTCAGAAATCTAATAAATGTCATATCTTTACAGAGTTTATGAATTTGTACTCAAAAACAGGGATTGGAGATCAAACATATGATCTCTGCTCTGCCGGTGAAGACGGTCAAGATTGTGGCAGAGTTTGTTATTGTTTATACCTTTGACAGGCAACCTAACGAGCATTTGTTTTAATCTTTTTTTTTCAGAATAGCTAGATTCCGCATCGTTATTTTCTATTATATAAAAAATATAACAACAGCAACAACAAAATCTCGTGGCGGTTTCCAGGTCAATCCATGTCTACTTGTATGATAGTAGACGCGCCATTGTACCGTACTGCGAAAATCACACGTTCTCTCTTCACGTCACAACGAATCTCTGTGCCGCGCCTTAAATGCGACAAAGTCACCAGAAATAACCTAGTAACGTTTTAGGCTCCTAAATCAATTTAAGAATAAATATAGAAGACAGATGTACTTGTTGTTGTTTATCTGTAAATCCACCCTCAATTCGATGGGTATTTTTAACTGGTGCTACAAGAAAAAAATCACATGGCGCTATATTCCCTAAATGCTGTTTGTTCTCTTATGCTTGAGAAAGTAGACGGCGGGCGGTGTTCGAGCGATCAATACGTGTTTTCCGACTCATTGGTGTAGGGTAGGTAAAAAAAACAAAAAAAAAACACGAGAGATCCTGAAGGATCTTGGTTCCCACCATTGTCCAATAATTGTAAGCTAATGACAAGAAGATCTTTTTGTCCATTGTTACTAAGAAGAAACGATTGATTTGTATTTTTGTTTACAGAATTTCGAATCTGAGCGAAAAAGATCGAAAAAGGGACACTGGAAAACACCAAGATATCATCTTTCTAAGTTTCAGGAGTTTCAAGATTTCTAGAAACTGTACTTATGTCGGTTGTTATAGTACAAGAGAAATGAGCAAAGTTAGTCTGAAAGTGAATGTCCGAAGGATCCTTCGTCTTCGTTTTGTAGTATTTTTTTATTATTTTTTTTTGCACTTGTCATCACTGGGACAGGGTACTGGAAGCGAAGACAAATCTCTCTGACACTGGCATGAGCTATGAAACATACTTAAGATTTTATACTTAGGAATGCTAATTTTGTTGTTTACAAGGCTAGTTTGAGATATCTCTGTTAAGATACCATGCTCGAAAATAGTAAGATGTTACAATACTTAATACTGAAGGGATCTGGTCCGCGCAGTAATGTTGAAACTTAGAAACTGTTTGAATCCTGATTATCTCCCTTGGATCGAAACATGCAGTAGTCTACAGTTGTTGAGTTGTGACGTTGTGTCACAAGAGTGACGTCCCTTCGTGTAGCTGACCCGTCGGTAGACGAAACGGTGGGGCAGTTCACTTGCAACTGCATGGACGAAAGAAAACTGATTGAAAATTTGAAGAAATACATTTTAATTCCGAATTATTTGAACTGGTGAAGGTATGGATATTCTCTATAGTGAATATACAGAATATTCTCCACCGTTTTATCCGCAGACTCTTGTGATGCAATGTCACAACTCGGGAATACCTTAATAATCTGAAGCGTAACTTGGATTTTCGAATCGCACCAAAAAAGGTATCTTACAGAACTAGGCCTCATGTGGGACCTGTGTACCAAATTTCAGAAAGATCCATGAAGTAGTTCCTGGGAATTCACGATAACAATGTTTCAAGGAGAAATTCAAGATGGCCACCTGGCTGCCATCTTGGATTTTCGAATCGGACCAAAAAGGTATCTTGCACAAATGGACCACAAGGGGAACCTGTGTACCACATTTGAGGAAGATCCATGCAGTAACTTCTTGCGAAATCACGATAAAGTTTCATGGAGAAATCCAAGATGGGCGCCTGGTGGCCATATTGGATTTTGGAATTGGACCAGAAAAGGTAACTTACACAACTGGACAACAAGGGGAACCTGTGTATCAAATTTGAGGAAGATCCATGAAGAACTTCCTGAGAAATCACAATAACAAAGTTTCATGGGGAAATCCAAGATAGCCGCCTGGTGGCCATATTGGATTTTCGATTCAGACAGAAAAAGGTATCTTGCACAACAAGGCCCCAAGCAAAACCTGTGTACCAAATTTGAGAAAGATCCATGCAGCAGTTCCTGAGAAATCGCGATAAAGTTTCATGGGGAAATCCAAGAAGGCTGCCTTGTGGCCATATTGGAATTTCAAATCGGATCAGAAAAGGTATCTTGCACAACTAGACTCCAAGGGGAACCTGCGTACCAAATTTGAGAAAGATCCACGCAGTAGTTCCTGAGAAATCGCGATAACAATGTTTCATGGGGAAATCCAATATGGCCGCCTGGTGGCCATATTGGATTTTCGAATCGGACCAGGGAAGGTGTCTTGCACAACAAGACCCCAAGGAGAACCTGTGTACCACATTTGAGAATGATCCATGCAGTACTTCCTAAGAAATCACAATAACAAAGTTTCATGGGGAAATCCAAGATGGCCGCCTGGTGGCCATATTGGATTGTTGAATCGGACCAGAAAAGGTATCTTGCATAACTAGACCCCAAGGGGAACCTGTGCACCAAATTTGAGAAAAATCCAAGGAGTAGTTCATGAGAAATCGCGATAACAATGTTTTATGGAAAAATCCAACATGGCCGCCTGGTGGCCATATTGGAATTTCAAATCAGACCAGAAAAGGTATCTTGCACAACTAGACTCCAAGGGGAACCTGTGTACCAAATTTGAGAAAGATCCATGCAGTAGTTCCTGAGAAATCGCGAGAAGAAGAATTGATTACGGACGGACTGACTGGCTGACGCACTGACTGACGGACCACGGACGAAAAGCGATTTGAACAGCCCACCATCTGGTGATGGTGGACCAAAAACAGAAAAAAAAATAACTGAACAGTAGTGAGGTAGGTAGGAATAATATGTACATTATAAATAAGAGAAACATGATTACGTTATTTATAACCCTTGGAGGCACAGCTGACGCAACTAATTTAAATACATGTTCTATAGGCAGGATAGGTCTTTTCCAGGTAGACACAGAGTGCTCCCACTATCTGGGAATTGTGTTCCCTTGAGAGCACCTCACTACATGTGCTCATGCATGCACTTAGGACCTGCAGGTTAATCTCCCCCACAACAGACACTTTCTTCCTGTTGCAGAGATTGGAGTGATCTGGCAAGAAAAATCTGGAAAGTGGCAGATTTTCATCAATTTGTGTATCATTTACATGGTTACAAAACCTGACAAAAATTTGGAATTCCAGATAAATCTGGAAAACTCCAATCACTCTGTTGGAAAGACGCAGAGTCTGATTCACTTTGTCCATCAGAGAATCGCGTTCTTGCTCAAATCTCGAGCACTGGAAGACATAATGATGTACTCTGTCAGGCGCATTGCAGACACTGCAGTCTGCTGGCGTTATTGTTGGTGTTCGGCTTCACCTGATGATGTTTCAGTTTGGTAGTGAATAGAATATATTTTATTTAGATAATCAACACACCCATTAAGGGTATGAGAATCACAGAAAATACATTAATGAATTTAGTTCATTTGTTAGATAATCATTATATAGACTTCTCTTATTCAATATATGGTACAATTTATCTACCTCAACATGGTAAATCGAGCATTACGTAAATCGTACATTGATTAATAATCAATAATTCAATTCAATTATACAGTTTTTAAGGTATAACTTGCACAGAACAATTATAATCATTTAGATTAGTAATTCAATTCAAATCTGAAAAACACGCAACAATCACATTATAACAGTTCAGGCACATTGAAGGTGCCAATTAGATAGAAAACCCGGTGATCATCAGGGAAGCTAACCTACCATAGCAGATGTCACAGCAAATCTAGATACAAAAGCGGTGTGGATGAACATAGCTAAGCTGGTGACAATTACAGGATCCTCACAGGCCATTAGCCATATAAACATATTTTGAGTGACAAGCTGAAGAGGAGTGGAAACTTAGAGATGACTGAAGCAACAAAACATTTTCTATCCACAGAATAATGGCGGCAGGTCATGACAAAATGCACCTCATCTTCAACTTGATGGAGAGGATGCATAGTACAGATTCTTTCCTCTTGCTTTTTATTTTTGTATCGACCAGCTTCAATTTCTAGGTGATGAGCACTAACTCTCAGATGTGTTAAATTCTTCCTTGCGGTCGCATTCCGAACGTGGAGCAAATAAGATTCCCTACAAAAATGAGATTTGAATTTACCGTAAGTTCTAAGCTTACCCTCATCATTAATACTAAACTTGGAGATTTCCCTTTTCCAAAACCCTTTGTACCTTACTTGTAACCTGTGCCGGAAAGTTGGAATTGAAATCTGGAGAGCACTGTGCATAGATAAACCAAGGGTGTTAAGAATGAACTGTACCGTACTAAACCATGATATACCGTGCATGCCATGTAATGCCTTACTTTCGTTTAGAGATTGGTACAACATGAAGTCTTTACTTAAAGATTCAATTCTTTGCCGGTCGTTTATGACATTACAGAAAACTTCAATCTATAGTGGATAGCGCCCTAATTTCCCTAAAGTAGACAGGTTAAGAGACCGAGAATGAATGCCCAAAACATATTTGCTAAATATTATTCGCCATTTCTAGGCTGAAATCCTTATCTTTCTTGGAAAATGCAAATGAGTTCAACCCTCCCCAAATATCACTGCCATAAAGTATAATTGGCTTAATAGTGTGGTCGAATAAGTGAAGGGAGGTATCAATATCTGGCTAAAGATCACCAAAAGACTTGGCCTGTTTAAAAAAAAAGCTTTGAGGCATTTCTTGTATAGCTCGGATTTTGCATATGAAAAGGTTCCAGAAGCTGAGAAAAACACACCGAGGTATCTATAGGTTTGGACACATTCTAAAGTGCGATCACCAATGAAAAACTCTTTTTGCAATAACCTGCCTCTTTTGTTGAAAGTTACTATTTTGGATTTATCAGCATTAACATTTAGGCAAGATGCATCACAAAATATTTGAAGTTTCGTTAGACAATTTTGTAGACCTTCGGAACTAGCTGATAGTAAAATTACATCATCAGATCTGCATACATAGGACAGTTTAAGGTGGTGTTACCTAATTTAACTGGATCGCAGCTATCATCAAATGACTCGGGAATATTATTAATTAAAATATTAAACAAGGCAGGACTAATTGAATCCCCTTGATGTACACCTCTATTGCATGCAAAAGTACCAGACAATCGGTCACCTATCTTAGCAAATAGTGCATTATCCCAATACATGTCTTTGAGTAGATGATAGAAAAGACCATTTATACCTAGATCGTTCAACCTTAAAAATAAGAGTGGGTGGATAACAATATCAAAAGCTTTTTCAAAGTCAATCAAGCATGCGAACAGCATACCATTTTTGGATTGGTATATTTTTCAATAAGAGTACGAAAAATAAACATGTGGTTAGAAGTTCTGGCTTGCTTCTGAAAACCTATTTGTGTTTGGCTAATAACAGAAATTGAGTTAAACGGTTTGTGAGAATGGGATTCAAAAGTTTGGCAACACTACTCATAATAGTGATACCCCTGTAATTGGATGGATTAGTGGCATCGCCCTTTTTGTGAATCGATTTAATGAATTCTTGCTTTCATATTTTTGAGTAAACACTATGACACAAGCAAAGATTAAATAATTTGAGGAGGCAGGGGGGTAATTCATCTTTTCATATTTAATCATTCCATTTAGCAGTGCAGCAGGCTTGTGATTTTTCAGACTTTTAATGGCGTCAAGTAGCTCTATATTATTTATAGTAAAATCAAGTTCACAAAAAGAATTTAGCTTCTCTTTTTATACGAGTCCTCAGATACTTTATCTAACACATATTGTGGAACAGACAAAAGTTTAGAATAATGGTCAACCCAGCTAGCGAGAGTAATCTGCTCATCTTGGGCATCCGCACATGTCCCAGAATTGCCTTTAAGAGTATCCAAAAGGCGCCAATATTCTTTAGGATTATTGTAATGCAACTGGTTCAACATATTCACGAGGCTACTTTTAAATTTTCGGGATTTGTCTTTGCAGGCTTTCGAATCTAATTTTCTATACTTATAGAAATTCCCTCTTACAATAGGGTTACCGTACTTGGATTACTCGAATAGTTTTTAGCTTTACCTTCTAGAATGTTCTTCATTTTTCTAAGATCCATATCGCACCATTTTTCAGATTTATATTGGCGTTTAGAACGACTTTTCCACGAATGTAAAGATATCTTTGCTGCTGACAGGACGATGTCCTGTAATTTCTGAGCAGCTTCATTAAAATTATTCTCAAAAGAGTTATCGACGAAGGAACTGATGTTTTGTTTGATATCAGGATGGGCTAATGCCGTTTGGAACAGATCTGCAGAAATGTTTTCCCACTTGAATCCAAGAGGGAAAGTTTGAGTGTTATCAAATTCCTTAGCATTTGAAATATTTGAAACAAGCCTAAGTGATATTCTACAATGGTCCGATAATATGGGTAAAAAAGGACGGACTTGGAAGTATAGGTAGTATAGTATGGAAGTATAGTATGACCACTGAGGATCTGGTTCAGGCAGCTTTGTTCTCTCTCTCTGTGTTTATGGAAATACTTCTTGATCCCAACCTGGACACAGCTTACATGTACCTTGTGGAGATATACAGTTAACTGCGGAAATCACACGCCCTGAATACTCTTCTCGTCACAACAAATATCTGCGCCGCGCGTTAAATACGACAAAGTGGCAAAAATATAACCGATTAAGTGACCCTGCCACGGACTTAACTGATGATTCGGTCACTATTTGTTGCCACACTGGCGATGGAAATGTATCGGCAGTGAAGATGAGCGTGATTAATTGGTCTTCCGGACCACCATCACATCTACTGATGTATGGTTGACCGTAAACAATTGTTCCGCATTTTAACAGCTGATCAATGTATCGCTACACCATTGGTTGGTCAAGTTATGATTCTTAAGACATTCTGTCAGAGAAGAATGGGTTAGACCATCCTCCCCACAGCGCATGCTCCATTTCGTAGGCTCAGTTACCATCCCTGTCTCCAATAGCGGCAGCTGACCTTTACTACGTTGCTATGGCGTATAGGGGAAAACCAACGAACGCTGGGTTCAGTTTGAATCCGGCCGAACAACTCCTTCAGTGTTGCACATGAGCGAACTACTTTTCATATGCTCTGTCCAGATAAACAGGGAAAATTATCTCTAGATAATTCTTTTTAACGCTAGGACAACAGAGGTCTTATGCAGACTTGAAAAGTAATCGAAATGTTCGGTAAACATCTATTTTACTAGATATGATGTCACTTCCGGCGATGTGCGCGAAGGCCCCGAATCCGGTCCAAAACTCTGACTGGTGGCTGGGGTGTTATTAGAACCCCAGCGAGGTGGTTGGGGTTAGACAGGGTTATGTTATACCATGAAGAAAAAATGACAAGAACGCAATCCTAAATTTATAGGAAAAAGTTCACAATAATTATATTACACATTTGAAAAAGAAACTTCTGCGATCAGATAAACTCATGTTCTACAAACATAGATTTGATGACCACAATATGCCTGAATATTTGCAAACAGTAAGAAATTTCAACTATCGACAGGACATTTGTAAGCGAAGGATATGTGCCCATCGTCTAACAATAGAAACAAGTCACTATGAAAAAAAAATGAAGGAAAAAAAAGAGATCTGGGGTCCATCTAAAAAATTTGGGGAATTTCGGTAAGGGGAAAAAATGAAATGGTAGTGTACGATGTCAAATTGATAGTCTCTCTTGTCGTGGACCCGTTTGTCTTTTGCACAGTTCATGCGAAAGGCCATGTTGTACACACTTTTTCCGAAAGGTTGATTATCCCAGTCGTTGGGTGTCAAATTCAGTGACTGGAGATATCCAGATTTATTTTGAATTTCACCAATGGTAAATAATTCTTACCCGATTTTTCATAGTGGTTAACTCAATCTTCGTGTCCTACTTGTAGGTCTCTATACACCACCTTCGGGATTTCGTTTATTGATTTTCTTTTATTTTTTTTATTTTTTTTTTGAATCCTTTATGTGACAAAACTATATGGTCACCTGAAGGCACATCTCACATCTCAACTATTGGGTGGCATATATGTTGTCACCTATAGGTCGATTTTTGGTAAACATATATAACAACAGTTCGGCGACATATGCATATCTTGTCACGTAAACGATTTTTCTATGAACGCAATGAGATTTTATTTTCGGGTGACAGCGAAAAATATATATTCTTAAACAAGAGCCGCGAGCTGACAGTCAGATGAGACAAAAATAAAATACTACTACTTATTTTACATTGCTCAAAGTGAAAATATAAAAATAGAATTTGAGCTTGAAAAAAATAGGTCAAGGTATATCATCTTTAACGTAGTTCTGGATCATCACCAGATGCACACATATAATCAATTTGAAAAGCCTGGCTCTTCAATAAATATCATAATAAACAGAGGATGACTTTGTACGATAGGTCAATGTCGGTTTATTCGGGTATGCTTCAAGTTCATCAACAGTCGCATGTGCAGTATGAATTTGGATACCCTGACTATAACAAATATTCCAAACATTAGAATTTGACCTTTTAAATTAGGTCAGGATCGGTCAATTTCCATAGGCTGGCCCATCGCCAAGTACAACTGCTGTATGAATTTGGACAGCCTGGTTACAGTTCTTCAAGAGCTATTTTGACGATGCCAATGACAATAACTCTGGCTACATTTGGTCGAGAGATAATAGTCAATCAAAATCAATTACCGCTGTTTGATGTACACTTGGAATTTGTTCACAATCCATATCTCTTAACTGGACTATAGTTTTAAGCATACGGGATGGAAAAACAATCTGTGTTCGCTTGCCGGGAATGAAACATGGCGGTTTTTGACCAGTATATGTGGATGCCCATTAAGCGATGCATGTCGAAAATGTAAAAAAAAAAAAAAAAATGACCTGAATAAGATTGAGGAGCAAACAATTCACGTGCGACTGAATCGACGCTTGCCGCTTCCGCCTGGAAACTTCAACATGTCACACTGATTATGCAGGTCTGGGGAAGATATTCATTGACCTGGTCATCTTAACTGAAGTGATTTCACTTCATTTGGCATCCTCTTCCAGGCAGCTTTGCGCTACGCTGCATTTACCATATGGTCTCGCCATATTTTTCAGGATTCCTTTTGAAAACCAAGATCTATTCTATCTGACTGTTTTACTGATCGCACAATGTATATTTATCTCGGACAAGCAGCCAGAGGATGCCAAGTCCCTCGCCGAAATGGCAGCAATATTTTTTAGCATTGTTGCGCTAAGGGGATATACATGAGGGAGGCAAATGCTGCTTCATATGCATTGGGATGCGGAAGGGTCTATCTGCCTTCCTAAGTTTTAAGATCAACTCAGAACGGTTGACTGAAAGTTGATTGCTTCTGTAATATAGTTTCCATGCAGTGAAGCATGGAAATTATGTAACTGAAAAGCAACCCAAGTGACATCTCAAGGCGTTATCTGTAAACCAAATTTGACGAGAAGCTGAAGGCATCCTCAACCTATTGCCCGGAAACCAAATTTTAAATTTGCCACCAGGTGTCGCCACCTGTAGGTGCAAGTGGGCGAAATGCATTCCCAAGCATCATCTCATAAGCTTACAACATTTAACTATATTCAGATAAATAGATAGTAACAACTGTATGTCTAATTGCTAGCTTAAGCTCCGACGTTTACACTTCAACGAGCCGGAATCGACTGAGGCCATGGCTGTCGAGCCGCCTTATAGAGGACTGAGTTGCTAACCAGTTGCTAGCCAGTAACGTGAAATTTTACGGCTAAACGAAAATGCTGAATTTTGATTTGTAAAAAATTGCGATTCCATAAACACCGTGACGTAATGTCACAGACAACTGATGCAGATGGCAAGCCGAATCGAAGGCGGTCTTTATCAGAAAGTATATGCTTTTCCGAGACAAAAATACAACAAAGCTCCGATGAATCATAAGCGGAACCAGATATCACTCGAAAACCTGTATCCTGAACCTTCCATGGATATGCTTACATGTACATTCAAAGAATAACACATTAATGAGGAAGATGGAAAAAGTTATCGCTCTAAAAATGTGCAACTTATGTGCACCCAAAACTACATGCAAAATTAGCCATATCTTTTCACCGCACCGGCGGGAACAAGTACCGATCTACGGAATAATAACACATCTAAAGCAGCAACCTGGCTATCACGGTAAGACTAAAGAGCTACATTTTCAATCAATGCAAGGTTGTCTTCAGAAATATATCTCTAAGTATGATAAATTCGCGATTTTTCATCGCGACAAATGAATACCAGTAGTATATAAAGGGGAAATTTGCGCTCATTTAGGGGCAGATAACTCTGAACAATTCCTGGTTATTTCCTCTGATTCGCACATTTCTGCCCCAAAATGAGCCCCAATTTCCCCTTTTACTTATCAAATTGACGTCACTATGACGTCACATCCGGCCCAGCGCAGGATAGGACGTGTTAGGTCCATTCTGGCGCACTGGACAGTGTTGGTCCCAATGGAGAACCCACGCATGGACATTTGCGGTATGTGATGTGGCCTCTTGTTTGTTTCTGTCTCGAGCTGTAGAACACGATGGAGGGGTCTCGAGACCATGCTTTGAATTTTTTTGAAGTTATTGTGCGCATGCGCACTGGGCAAGTAGCGCTGGGGTGGACGTTTTGGGGTCCATAATTGGGTCGTGTGAGGTGTCATCGTGAAGCATTCGTTGGGGAGCGTCCAACTGGATGGGTGTGTGGTGGAACTGACGTCATTCTGCGCATGCACAGACAGGGAATTGTGGGAAAAGAATATTGGAATGGGCGTTTTTGGGGTCGAGATGGACCATCCGTGATTCGAATGGGTCGTGCCAGGTTTCAGCGTGAAGCTCCCGTGGGGGGGGGGGGGGGTCATCCGACTGGACTAGTGTTTCGTCCGTTTTCATCCTTCTGCGCAGGTATTTGGGGGGTTCGTGGGGGTCTGCTGAGTGATTGGGAGACCATCCTTGGCCCAAATGGACCGTGTGGGTGTCATCTTGAAGCTCTCGTGGTGTAGACCACGATTTGAGGGATGCCCATGTCATCTGTGACGTCATTGGTGAAGTCATCACTACGAGTAGTAGCGAAAACGGGCGTCTTGGGGGTGCGTGGGGTGTGTTTGAGCGATTGAAGGCCCATTCTTGGTCCGAATGCATCGTTTGAGGTGTCAAAGTGAAGCTTCCGTGGTATAGACCACGACTTGAGGATATCCACGTCATCTGTGATGTCACTGGTGACCTCATCAGTAGGAGTAGTAGCAAAAGTGAGCAATTTTGGGGTGTGAAGGAAATGGTTTGGGGTAGAGATGGACCATGTTTGGTCCAAATTGCCCGGTTGGGGTATCCTAGTGAAAGTTCCGTTGGGCGGAGCCAGACTGGCGTGTTTTTTATTCGAAGTTGTACCAATCTGCGCATGCGCGTTTGGGGTGTGACCCTGTCGTAAGTAAAGTGGTCATTGTGGGAGTGTGTTTGAGTGATTGAGGGGCCATTCTTGGTCCGAATGCGTCGTGTGAAGTGTCAAAGTGAAGCCCTCGTGGTGTAGACTACGATTTGTGGGATGCCCACGTGACGTCAATGGTGACGTCATCAGTAAGAGTAGTAGTCAAAGTGGGCATTTTGGGGGCGTGAAGGAAGGTGTTTGGGGTAAAGATGGACCATCCGTGGTATTGAAACACTGGCAAAAAACAAAAAACATATAACACTTCGAAACAAATATTAACTGGTCAGAATGGAGTATCCTTTAATCTGAACTTTGAAAGTGGATATGGTTTGATTAGCTCCTCAGTTGTTAGTTATTACAATTATATAATAAAATGATTTGACTCGGTGATCGACACCCCCGAGTGACCTAGTTAAGAAAGCCTGACATTTACAACACACATGTACTTTTCAATTCAAATTTATATGGTACCTTTCATATATCTGAAAGACGCCACACCTTTCTTCAGTATACCCGTCAAACATATACCGACAGTTAAGGAGGTTACACACTCGGAGAATGAACCCTACATCGAACTGCCAGTATTATGCGTAAATGGTCGCGTACGCGTAAACGATCGTCTTTCCAAGATTTTATCCTATTTTGATGCGTCTTTTTTTTTTAGGAAATTCAGCCTGTTGAGACAAATTATACAACACACCACGTTATAGCGCGCATAGAAATGAACATCGTCTGTACCCCCTTAATCGGATTCCATATGTAGACAGATGGTTCTGTCAGAACAATCACCTTTTAAGGTTACTGAGCCCTCCTGCACACACTTTTACAAACCCTCTAGAAATTGTTTTATATAGCTAAAAGTATGCCTCATAGCTATGGTAATGTATATATTTCTTGAAAGCACATTTCTTAACGATTCCAAATGTACAAAATTATTCACGGTAAATCTGTAGCAGGGTTTGTTTTTCCACGGGAATCCGATTCTCATCAGCACTCTCGCAAAATAATTTGCGGGAATCCAGAAGATTCCCGTAAAATTGTATCAATCTGTATAGAAATGATAGCACTGGATTCCTGTGGAGCTGTGTTGCTGACGAAAAACGAGGCCTGTGTAGGTTGCGAAGATATTCGGATTTTAAACAAAAGTAATCTAAAATTTAATTTAAATTTTTTTAAATGCTATTTTTAAACAAGAGCCCAAGGGGCTTCAATATACGCCCGTATATCTGAAATTACATTGGTTCAAATTTCAAGGTTGTTTAATAGCCTATAGCCTTGATTCCAATTGATCTAGCAATCCAGAGATTGGTCTACAATTTTTTGCTTATGAGAATGTAACATATATCACATCTTATATTGAATGATAAACTAAAATGAGCTTAACTCTTGGTAACTAGTTGACCTGAGCAAGAGCTGAGAGCTCACATATCCCACACTGATATCGACAATAGTCAAACACAAGAAAATAATAGTTTTCCTGCAAATGGATTCCTTTCAGACGAGAGAATTTTTCATGAAGAAGAAAGTGATGAAGTAAACCTTTGTTCTTGAGTTAATAAACAGGTGTGAAGTTCATAAAGGATTCCTCTCCCCGTTAAATTAGTAAATGTATGGTTTTTATTTCACAAGTTTAACTAAATGAAGCGTTTCAAACATGGGAGACAACTTCACAGGGCAATACCATATAAATGCAGGGGAAAGAACTTCGAATAATCCAACAATATTCCAACACATTTAGTCAGCTAAGCTTCCTTCAGTTTTGGGGGACTGCAACCTAGACCTTTGACAAATTGATGTCATATGTATGGCTCCACTTTGCCATGCGAGTAAGGTGTACTCAAAGTTTGGTACCAATCCATACCTTAAAACTAGAGCTATTGCATGGACAACATGAATTGCAGGCAAGCATCTAAAAGGTGCGTGGACCCCTCAGCCTGTTTTTTGTTTAGTCAAGTAGGATCAGGGCTGCATCTAGAGCCAACTTAGTTTCGGAAAACATATGGGCGCCCAAAACTCAAATGAAACAAAAAACGAAAGTGGTGTTGTTCAATTTGAAAGGATTTCTGAAGGAAATACTAGAAAAAGCCTCTGGGATCCTCAATATCGATCCGATTGCATAGCTGGGTATTGAATTTCATGTTAATAAACCTCTGTTTTGTGAGTGGTCACAGGCTATTTGTGCCAAAATTCACTTTCAAAAATTGGACCCTCAATAATGAATTACGAGAAGGAACTGGGAGTTTGGCATCGGAACCTGAAAAAATCCCTGGACACCATATAAAAGAGACATAGGTTTCATGCGAGTGGTGTGCTGGGATTACAGCATGCAAGAAAGTGTATTGCACAAGTGTGATTACAAGTAAACACACTGATTGACACAGGCCCACCCTTATCATTTTTGGGGGGGGGGGGGCATAAACTTCAGGTATACAAACTGGTTCAAAATTGCCCAGAGTCAGGCTAAAAATGGGCTCTCCTAATCACTCGTTTTAAATAATTTCCAAGGTACAGTAACATGTTTGGTGACAAAAATTGATAAAAATGTTGTACCAGTTAAATGTGTGGACACAAATATGGTTCATGCAAAAGTTTTAGGATAAAACATATGATGTAGAATAGAATGATTTAATAGCAAAATTAATGAAAAATGTTGTCCTTCATTCAATGAGAATCTTGCTCAGGCTTTCTTGTATCAGGGAACCTTCAAAGTTCACAATGAAACATGCAACCAAGGGTTCGCGATGGGCATAGACAACAGTGCAAAAGCTAAGCCATCAATAGATAATAAAAAAAAAAAATAATCATGAAATCATCATAACCATCTGAAAATCTAATCATTTCATTAGTCAACATTCAGGAAGCTCTCACCAAAGTTTGGTCGGGCCTGACTTTATAGATCTGCAGATATTCAGCGGACAAGAACATGTTGATGGGCATAGGTAACAGTGCAAAAGCTGAGCCATCAATAAATAATAAAAAAAAATAATTAAAAATCATGAAATCATCATAGCCATCTGAAAATCTAATCATTTCATCAGTCAACATTCAGGAAGCTCTTACCAAAGTTTGGTCGGGCCCGACTTCATAGATCTGCAGATATTCAGCGGACAAGAACATGTTGACGGACGGACGGACGGACGCTAGGACGGACGGACGTACGTACATGGCAACGACAAGACCCCACAGCCCTATGGGCTGAGGGGTAAAAACTCCTGTTTCCACTTCCCCGCACATGGGACGATTTTCGAGATATTCAGTCGCACGCTGTCAAATAACCTGTTGCTTGCGATTTCATGCGCTCATGTGCACCGGCCAAAATGAAACCCCAGAGCTCCAAGGGGACTTCAATGACTTAGTGTATGAAGGCCATTAGTCTCTTGGGGACTTCTCCTACCAGCACATGTATGAACATGGACCTCAATGCATCTCTGCTTGTCAGCCATTCATAATTTGTTTTCGAAGTAACTTGACCTACATGTAGCTGTGGCAAAGAACTTCTGCATGATACTCATAAACATATATCTTCATGTTTAACATATTCAAGGGTGTGACTCTCAAGCAAATAATGTTTTATTGGATTATTTCCGAATCAACTATGGTATTATTTCCATTCTATACATGCCCCTCCCCAAGCATTCCAAGAAGTTTCAACAATATCAGTAAAAAGTATTTGTTTAGTTTATTGCCAGATAAGTTGTACTCATGCAACAATTTCAGTTGTGCAGGTTAGTTATAGGCTAGTCAGTCCTTTTAAAATATCTTGTGGTTGTTCTCAAATTTGAATTGCTTTTTTATACAGTTAAATTTCCGTGTTTGTCTGAAAGGGAGCTACCTCTATATTTGGCACTTCAGAACAGCTTCCTAGGGACTATGTAGTACCAATAAAGTCTCCTGGAATGCCAATATGGACTGTGGAGTGAGCGATTGAGTGAATAGAATTTAACGTCGCTTTCAACAATATTTCAGCTATATTACGATGAACCAACTAAGCACGACCCAGCCCAGTTGTGTTCCTGCCACTTCAAAGAAGAAATCTTTGAAACAGCATGGAACCAGACACCCTCCATCCACCCTATAAAACACTGAGGACAGCACATAAGACACAGATAGCACGCTTTAATACATGGTGAAATAAAGACAATTGATATTACAGTGCAAAACATCACAATTTATCAAGTTCCTCAGCTTCTCAGCAAAATGCATTGAAGCAACAGGAACCTGAACCCACTCAACCACCCACTATGGACTGTGGAACGAAGGGACTGCAATGGTACTTCAGTGGTGCTTCAAAGGGACTTTTTGGTCTTTCCATCATGCTTTACAGCTCTGGTCGCTGAGTGCTTTAGATGAACTCTGAAGCATCATTAACGTATCTCATGTGGAACTTCCCTTGGGTTATGGGCATATTGAGTGCACTGGAACTCCATCAACAGACCTCAATGGGACTCAACAGTGACTGCGTTGTGCTGGGTTATCCAGAATATTAACTTTGAGAGACCCTTTGGGTTATTCAAATAGGGCCCTGGATCATGAACAAGCAGTTTAACCTAGAAACACAGAAATACAGGTCAATCGGAATAATTTTTTCTAGGCTTTACTGTTGCATGATGACATGACTGTGTGTCCTGTAAGATTGGTGCTTCGGTATACTCAATCTTGATATATAGTGGTAATGACAAAACAGACATGGATATATTGCATACACATGCAAATGATAACAATACTTCAACGCCAATTTTGGCTGAAGCCCAAGACCAGTTCATACTCCATGTAAGAATCACGAGACAATGCAAACAATAGCCAAGTCTGGGGACAACAATGTGTCTAGACTTGAGCCTTTCCAACTCTACAAAGATTCAGACAATAGCTTCCTTCATGAAATATCTACCTCAAGATCACATGTGTCCAAGGTAAGTTCAGTTAGCCTTAGCCTTATCATTCTTGAGTACAGTACAAAATGTAGTTAACATTAACAAATAAACAAGAGCAAAAATCGGCTTCAATATACACCACCCACACAACACATCGTATCCCGCTAATGTATCCTCCAACACACAAAATTATGATTTTCAATGATTTATTGATTTTGTGGTCACAGTGACCTTGGCCCCAGTTCTAGTATGACATATATCTCCCCCTACTGTGTCTTTCCTGACACAACACCTTGAGATTTTTTAGTGATTTCCTGATTTTGAGGTCACAGTGACTTTTGACAGTGACATAAATATTGGAACATCGCACATCATCTCTCCATGTACCAGTATCTACTGACAGTTTTTTAAATATTTATAGTGATATCCTGATTTTGGGGACATAATGAACTTGACCTTTGATCTTGTAGGGTGTTTAAAACTCTCTGGACTTCTACGAAACACCATGATCCACAACAGGTGATCTGAGAGCAAAATATTATGCAGAAAACTTACATTCATTCGAGTACAATACGACATGTATTGCACCTATCCTTTCAAAGAGGCTGCAATGTTTAGCTCATCATCATCCTAATACCATGAAAACTTGTTCAAATATTGTGGTATCACCTTCAGAAGCGTTTTTTTAACATGATTAGTTGTACAAATTGCCGTATTTGACAAAAGTTTATTATCATTCTTCTGGAAGTGAAAAGAAGAGATTGCACCAGCATTAGACATATTGACCAGAGAGATTGCACAATTGAGAGCTAGAATGGTTCATCACTTCTGGCTGGTGATCTCGTGCATTTTCTGCAGTTTTGTACCACAGTATGCAGCATTAAGAAAACACATGGTTTCCAAGGTTGAACACTCTAAATCTAAAAAAATATGTAGAGAAAAAAGAAGAAAATGTTCCTGCCAATTGAACAAAAATTGACTTCAATATATGCCCGCACAAAACATGGTCTCTCCTTACGTAGCCTCTAACACAAAAAAAATGATTAGTAATGATTTTCTGATTTTGGTGTCAGTGACCTTTGACCTTGACCTAAATATTAGTACAGGAAACATCGTCTCCCCATACTGTATCTACGGATGCGAACAATCACAATTTTTGACACTTTCCTAAATCTTTGATATGGACATAACTTTTGATACATGACACATCATGTCCCCTTGATGTATCTATGGACAAGAGATCACGATTTTACAACAATTACCCAATTTTGGAGTCACAATGACCTTGACCGTTGACCTAAATTCTGGTACATCACAAATCGTCTCCCCCTATTGTATCTACTGACACAATAAAAAGTGCTATTGAATGGTTTCCGGATTCTGAGGTCACAATGACTTTTGACCTCAATTTTGATACACAACAAATCTTTCAATGACGGTATGTTGTGAGTTCGATTCTCACCTGAGCCAGGATTTTCTGGCCAGGTGTTTCAGAATGTATATGCAATGTTAATGTGGAGAGTACTTGCGGAAGTAGTATGTAGAATCCTTCGGGTATCTAACTATATGTATCAGATTAAACACTCACAAGTTTGCCATGCTTGCTAGCCATGGTTCAAATTGTGTTTCCCCAGGTTTTGATTATATAAAGGACATTGAAGAACGTATCCAGATTGCTTAGGATACAAGTAGTTAGAATAGTTGAATAAAACATCACATCCAGCATTCATTATCAAACTAAACCATCGGCCATAAAGAGTTTTTCAATTCAAATAATTATCATAAAATACATTGTAGCACATATTATCATAAAATTCACAGGAATTTATGGTACATGCATCTGCACATACCCTAACAAATCAAAAGCAGGGCTTCGTGTTTGATGCGCGCGATCACGCACCCGCACGTAGTGCGCACGTAAAATTATCTCTGCGTAAATATTTATTTTACTTCTCAGTGGGATGGCTTAAAAATCCTCGATAAATAACACACCAGGGAGCAAAATTGCCAGTGGTGGTGGTGTTGTTTCTACCGGATAGAATACCATGCTGATGAAATAGGCGGAAGTGCACCAGATTTTGTGTCGCTAATACGACCTCATTGATTGGCTTAATGTAACTTGTCTGACCAATCATATTATGCGTTATTATGTGCAGCCTTTGAGAAAACGAGGTTGACACAAAATGGCCGAACAAACAACAGTTGCTGTTTCAACGTTCAATACATGAATAAATGGAACACTGGGGGCTGGATTCGGTGCCATCCGACGGCAGATGGGAAGGTAGCCGACATTTGGTGTACTCTGTGTGCCAAGCACAGCGAGAAAATCACGAAGGACTCGGGATTCAAGGGCCAAATCAAAAAGGATGTTCAGCGATACATCACTGGGACGACATTTGTTACGAAACACAGTGTTATGAGACATATATAGAGCCGTGGTCAGTTGATTATTAATTTTACACTTGCTGAATAAAATGTTTATTGGAATTGGAATGTATAGTTCTTCTGATTAATCTGTGCTAAATTACATGCCACATCTGACCTCTGTAGCAAATCAGGACCCTGCATTTAAGGTGGAGAGTCGTCGAACTAGGGAACTGTCAAATGTAGTTTCACTCTCGTAAGCCTTTTGGCGAGAGTGATTTTTAGCTCACGCAGCAGCTCTCCTTGTAGGTTTTACGTGAGCTATTTTTAGCTCGCGTGCGATTTGCTAACACGAAGCCCTGAAAAGTATACACAATATTCCACAGTTTATGTAGACACACAGAGTTTGTCCACCCTGATTGAATAGATGCGAGCAAGAGATAAGACCTTCAGTAGCCAGATGATGACGTCCATGAATATTTTTCGCGTCAATAAACAGAAGACCATTTTTTGCAGTTTTCAATGATGCAAGTGAAACATGAAGTTCCTTAGTATCAGGACACCACATACATGTAGTATTATGACTTACAACACCGGTCATTAATAAAGCATCACTAAATGATAGTTAACAATTTACTTTAGGGCCTATTATTAACAATACAGGGGTGTGACTATGGAGACAACAAAATCAAGAATTTTATTTTACTTTTTATAACATAGTGTTATTGTTGCATTCCCAATTGGCTTAAAAACTGTTATTCTTCGTGTTTATGCTGACCGATGGCATACACGTCTGATTATTTTATTCAACACGTTTATCATCCCCAAGAAAATTGGATGGCTGGAAACAAAACCTGAAAACTTTTTTCCTTAACATGTACTCTCACCTAATTCCACCAACCTGTGACACACTTTCTGTGACATCACTATTGCCACATACATGTACACCGGCAATGCCCAATGGCAGCTCTATCATGTGTCTATAGAATTAGAAGGCAAGACGACTGAATTTACCGATGAAAAAAAACAAACTAAATACTTTTATATCCAATCATAAACAAAAAAGACAAAGGTAAATTTGATCTCTGAAATCATAAATTCCAAGTAAATTTTCATAATATGTCTTCACCAGGAACATCTCCGAACATAGGGCTGTACAATGAACTTGCTGCTGATGTCCATTGGGGCATATCAGTACATGTTGGGCTGCTAAAAAGACTGAATACATGTACAAACTACATGCAATGAAAAACCCAGTTATAAACACCTGAGAATTGGAAAGAATATCAAATATGCCTGAAAGAATCACTCAATGTATGTATAGATCTAAGTGATTTATACTTCATCGGAGAGCACTTGTAATGGGAGTATAGTAGATTGATTTTATGTTAGGAAAGAGCATCTAACAAAGTTTGGGAGCTGCAAAACCATCTTCCACACAGGAACAACTGCATCCATTGATCTGTTTCCATGTCATTGATCTGTTTCAACATTGTGAAATATGACTACCATTGTGGTAGACAAATTAAAGCTACTAGTGACTATGCCCTACATCAATGATCATGACATCAATACAGTACAGTAACAAAATAAAGTAGGGAAGAACACCCATCATCTACAGGTCTGTACCAATGACATGAACTAGACAGTCAGGGAACCAACTCACAGAAGTTAGAAATTATAACCTCTACACGTGATTACATGTATATCAATAATGCTATTTTGAACAGCAGTGAAGTCACAGAGTGTAATGTTCTTCGTCACTGCCTTTAATACAGCCCATTATGTTTAACAACCTTCATACATTCAAGTGCATGAACTTTACATAACAAGCGTTCAACTGTAACCCAAGACACGCCCTTAAAGAAACACAGTAGATAACAACATGACTATCCTGAAAAGGAGAAAATGAGAGAATATCCTAGGAGCTAAATTGGTAATGTGCAATATGGGAAAGAAGATGATCATCAGATCAGCTGATCAATGATGTGATTGTTCTATTACAAAATGAATGTTTCAGGGAATTAAACCGCACATTATCATGACAAAAAAAAATTCCAGAAAAATCAGGCTCCATTCTTGTGGTGATGGAATCATAGACCAGTTTTAATGCTGCTTCAAGAATCATAATTGTGTTAGAAAAGAATATCAGAGGGAAGCGTTTGTCAATAATGAAGGGGCATAACTGAGGAAACTGAGGATATTGTGTGGCAAATTTCAAAATATTTCAGCAAAACTCTATAAGTAATTGTGTTCAGAAAAGGCAGCAGATCGATGGAAGCAGTTTTTTTATGATCAAGGAGCATGAATCAGAAGAAAATGTCAGATTGGGTCGGAAAGGTCACATGCACCTTTTCACATAATGAAGATGATGTGTGACAAAACCTCTTTCCTCCTTTGCATTCACAAGAAAAGCTAGCTGATGGAAGTAGTCTTCTCGACATTCAAGGGGCATAACTCTGGAGAAAACATCGGATCGCATGAAAAAGAATGATTTTCAAGTCACTCTTGCCAGTGGTCCCATATTTCAGTTTATCGTTGCACCATATGCACAAGGCATAGCCAGAAACATCTACTTTATGGATCTAGTTAAACAATTTGTCACCAATGACATCTTTTTCCTCTAGCCAAGTACAATTTAAATTCGTTTTTGACTCCAGTTTCAAAGTCTTTGAGGTCAGTTGTCCTGTCAACAATTTTGTACATAGCGGATTTTAAATTATAAATACGTCTGACATTGTCAAACGAACTTTATCATGAATACTGGTGCTAATGACCATGAGATTAACCCCAGTCATATGTGACTACAACATTATTAGGAACAATCACCATGGGTGACCAGTATAAACCCACATGCGAAGAAACGTGCAGAAATGGGGAATAAGGTAACATACTGCTTTCAGTTACATTCACTGGGAAACAAAAAAAGTGGTTCATGTAGCTGCGCTCAGTTACTCTGCAAAAAAAGGCTACAGACAATCAGCATTTCCGGATATATTTAACACTCGAAGCTGTATACAACTCGAGTCTATGTCTGGAAACATCACTCTTCAGGGTGATCCCACTGTGCTGGAAATTTAATACCTGTACATCGGTCAAGCTGGAACTGGATATTTTGAACTTATTAATCCCCGAAGTGAACTAAAATTTTAATCACAGATATTATATATTTGGGGAATTCCCAAAGACACACAGAGATTTATTATCAATTGGCATTATATAACCTTAAAAGTTATAAGGTGCAGATGGAATGTTGATTTAACATTTATGGCCCAATTCAATCTTCTGTAGGTAACCCTACTGAAAATCAGACCAAAATTTCAGTGAAATTTGGTGAAAAGACCAAATATCGCAATATTTCAGTGATTTCATCAAATTTCAATGAAATTTCAGTGAAATCTCATCTGCCAGTTTAATCCCACTGAAAATTCTGTGAAATCGGTCACTTCAATTTCACTACAAATCTCACTGAACAGCATGAAACAACATATACAGAAAAAAGTGATCTCAATGAATAGTGCTGCATATAAAGACAAGAATGAAGAAAATAAATAACGACCATTTTCTTAGTATTTTGTGACCATCTGCTATATACACGAAGTATTTTTACCAAAAATGGAACTTGTAGAAAGCAAACTTTATCAAAATTATAATTGCACAATGTTTTGCTTACAACAAGCGTTCATTTAGAAATAATCAATTTATAATGTATAAGCCAGACTCAACAAGAACAACTGCATGCTTTTGTTCTTGTTTATCAGTTTAGGAATTGTGATTTGAGAAAAAATAGACTTGCCTTTCAGTTTCTCATGAGTGAATTCATTGTTTTTTTTTGTTTTCTTTTTTTTGTTTGTTTTTTTTAAGAAAATAAAATAAAAATTATGAAATCTAAATAAATTAACTTAGTAAAATTATTCCACTATCATTAAAAAACATACATACATTTTTTGTTGTTATTCTTTGGAGTAATGTCCTTCAATTGGAAAAAGTAATAGGAAATATTCAGTTTCTAAAACATTTTCCCACGGATATTCTCACAGGAGTTGTGTTACCTGCAGGTGGCGCTTCGATATTTTGCATGTCTTGTTGTTGTTGTTGCAAGATTATTTTCAACTCGCGAGATGTTGAACTTCCAACAAATTCATGAAGTACTTGATATCTGTTGGTGGAAGAGGTCAGAAACAGAATACTACTGCTGTATTATGAACTATCAACGACGCGGATGATCTTTTGGTAAATGTTCTGCTATTCTGAGAGTTGTGCTGAGAGTTTTTGCTGTAAAAGATATGGACCAATCGACTGACGTCCCGCTCTCTTTCTGTGGAGATGTCTCGTGCTGCGATAACCGCCAATTTCAGACCCCGATGTTCGCTGTTTCGGTTATTGACCGGGTTTCGGGGTTTTTTTGTGTGTTTCTGCAAGGATTATCTATGTCATAAATGGACACTTTTTTATAACAAATTCAATTGGAGTTGATTTAGTTTTTAACGAAGACTAAAAAATGCAGTAAAATTGGTCACACTAGGCTATGGGAAACCTGCACGACTGTCAGATGTGCTTTCAGAACAACAACAACAACAACACATCTGGTAAGTAATTTGCGTTCACGTACAATGTATTTCAAGTGTTAATCAATAAAGTTTTGTGGTTTTGTCTTTCATCATGTTTTATCCCACTTGATCCAAGTTCGTTATCAACAACAATCAGGTTCAGTAAGATCCGTTTGTGTTTGGTCTCCGTTGGCACTTGCAAAACAAACACAAATGCAACATGCTCGCTATGCAGATTATAGTCAAGAGTTTTGTTTTCTTCATAATTTAGAGGAATTGATATTCTTCCCAAATCATGAGATGAACTTTTTATTTAATGGCTTTTCTGACCTTTTTAACAAGAGCCCAAGGGGCTTCAATATACGCCCGTATATCTGGAATTACATTGGTTCGAATTTCAAGATTGTTTGATAGCCTTGATTCCAATTGATCTAGCAATCCAGAGAAAGGTCTACAATTTTTTGCTTATAAGAATGTAACATATATCACATCTTATATTGAATGATAAACTAAAATGAGCTCAACACTTGGTAGTTGACCTTGAAGCAATAGCTTAGAGCTTACATATCCCACACTGAAATCGACAATAGTCAAACACAAGAAAATAGTAGTTTTCCTGCAAATGAATTCCTTTCAGATGAGAGAATTTTTCATGAAGGAAGAAGAAAGAGATGAAGTAAACCTTTGTCCTCGAGTTAATAAACAGGTGTGAAGTTCATAAAGGACTCCTCTCCCCGTTAAATTAGTAAATGTATGATTTTTATTTCACAACAGTTTAACTAAATGAAGCGTTTCAAACATGAGAGACAACTCAACAGGACAATATCATATAAATGGAGGGGAAAGACTTTTGAATATTCCAACAATATTCCAACAATATTCCAACACATTTAGTCAGCTAAGCTTGATTCATTTTTGCGACCTAGACCTTTGACAAATTGACCTCATATGTATGGCTCCACTTTGCCATGCGAGTAAGGCATACTCAAAGTTTGGTACCAATCCATACCTTGAAACTAGAGCTATCGCATCATGGACAACAAATTTTAATGGATGAATGGACAGAACGCAACATCGCATTACACAACCTCGTCTTCGACAGGCATATGTCAACGTGACTTTTAATGATTTCTGATTTTGGGGTCACAGTGACCTTGACCTTTGACCTTGACCTCAATTTTGATACACAACACATTGTCTTCCCTCAATCTAACAATGCACACAAAAAAATCATGATTTTTAATGATTTCCTGATTTTGGGGTCACAGTGGCCTTGACCTTTGACCTTGACCTAAATTTTGGTACATGACAAAACCGTCTCCCCTCAATTTCTCAATGGACACAAACATTCATGATTTTTAACAATTTCACGATTTTGGGGTCACAGTGACCTTGACCTTTGACCTTGACCTACATTTTGGTATGTGACTCATCGTGTCCCCCTAATGTATCTACTGACACAAAAAAAATGTTATTTTTAATAATTTCCTAATTTTGGGGTCGGTGACCTTTGACCGTGACCTAATTTTTGGTACGCATCACTTCATTTCCGCCTATTGAACCCACTCACAAAAAATTAGAAATTTTTAACGATTTCCTGATTTTTTAATCACACTGACCTTTGACCCCTGACCTTGACCTACATTTAATATGCAACACATCGTTCCCCCCCTAGGGCATCCACTCACCAAAAATTAGAACTTTAGATAGAAAACTGTCAACGATCAATGATTTCCTGATTTTTTGGCAACAGTGACCTTTGACCTCTGACCTCGACCTCAATTTTGGTACGCGACACATCGTCTCCACCTGGCGTATCCACTCACAAAAAATTGCAACTGTGGATAGAAAACGTTCAGAGATATAGACCGGACACGAACACTTCAGTGATTTCCTGTTTTTTAGGCCAGTGACCTTTGACCTGTGACCTTGACCTTCATTTTGGTACGCGACACATCGTCTCCCCGTAGGGTATCCACTCACCAAAAATTGGAGCTGTGGATAGGAAACTGTCCCAGATATAGACCGGACACGAGAACCGGACAGACGGACAGACGGACAGACGGACGGAAACCGCCATCCCATAATACGACCGCCTTTTGGGCGGGCGTATAAAAAGTATTCAACTTATCATAACTTACTTCATCATTTCCTGTAGAAAACAAACAGGAAATCTGTGTCACAGTTTTATCAATTTTGGTCTAGTTCTCATTCTATTGACATCTAGTGAGTTCAATTAAATGTTGAATTCAATTAAAGAACTAGACCAAAATTGACAAAACTGAGACACGTTTTCTTGTTGGAGTTGTCACCTACAGGAAATGATGATGTAAGTGACTATAAGTTGAATAGTTTTTTTGAAAATAGCCATTTAAAAAAAAAGCCTTATTTTTATTTTATGATTTTTTTAAAATTCGAATATCTTCGCAACGTACAGATTTACAGTGTGTGACCAAATTTATTTATCTGAACTCCTTAGAAAATGCATTTTCAAAAAATATATACATTACTATAGCTATAAGCCATAGTTTTTTTTACCTGTATGAAGACATATTGTAGAGGGTGTGTAAAAGTTTCTGCAGGAGGGCTCAGTATACTTAAACCAGTCGAGTGACACACTGAAATCAGTTTTTCTTATTCTCTGACTGTTGAAATGATGCAAATGTTAACAACACACATCATTTCATCAAAGCGATGATATGATTCTCGTATGTACTTCTCAAAAGATGCTCGGATATTATAAAGACAGCCTTAACCGGATAGGCCAAGCAATGTTCAAGCCATGTTAATAGGATCGAATAGATGTACCAAAAATTACAAATTGCAGTAGGTTATTCTGTCCAGGTAAGTTATCCTCTCGCAGCTAGGTCAAGGGGAGATAATACATACGGGATGGTCTCGTCCTGGGTCTAGTTCTCACGAATATATTGACGTGGTCTGCCAGCTGGTGTACTGGACCTATGGTTCTACAACTGTCCTATCCATTGTGAGTCGGCATGTGTTTATTGAGATCTCTCTGATATGTAAATCGATTTCCACAAATAGAACATGCAAAAGGTTTCTCCCCAGTATGAATTCTCATATGCGTATTAAGGTGATCACTTCGTGTGCCTCTGTACTCACACAATGAGCATTTATAATGTTTCTCTCCTGTATGGATTCTTGCGTGTTTATTCAAATCACTGCGTGCTGAAAACTTGTGCCAACACACAGAGCACATGAATGGCTTCTCTCGCGTGTGAATCTTCATGTGTGACTTCAGACGAGAATGTTGTGAACATCTGTAATCACACTCAGAACACTTGAAAGGTTTCTCCCCTGTGTGGGTTCTCATATGCACATCCAGGCGACTCTGTTTGTCACAATTATACCCACATACTGGGCACATGACGTTTTTTTGTCCGCTATGAATTCTTTTACGCTTGGTTGGCCTACGTGGTTCTGTGCTGTGAATTGTTTCCATGTGTGCAGTAAGATCTTCCTTTCGTGTTCCACTATATTCACACACGGAACACGTGTAAGTCCTCTCTCCCGTGTGAAGTCGCATGTGAACACTCCTGTCACAACGCCTTGCAAATCTTTCACCACACACTATACACATGAATGACATGTCTTCCGTGTGGGTTAGCATGTGTTCAGTCATTTTTGGTGCTGTTGTACATTTGTGTTCACAGACTGAACACTGGTAGACTAACAGTTTATCAACAGAGTGAGTTATCATGTGTCTATTTAGACTGCTCTGTTGGGTAAACATACGGTTACAAGTAGAGCATTTGAAGGGTTTCTCTCCAGTGTGAGTTCTCATATGTACAGTAATGTGTTCCTTTTGCGCGCCCCTATAATCACACATAGAACACTGGTATGGTTTCTCTCCAGCATGAATTTTCATGTGTCTCATCAAATCACTCGGTTTCGTGAACCTGTTCCAGCACACTGGGCACATGGAATGTTTCTCCTTTGTGTGTTGTTCTGTGCAACTATTCAGTTGAGCTTCCTGTAACCACCGGTTCTCGGACTCCGAACATTCCAAGCCTTTCTCCTCCATGTTAGTCTGGATTTCAGTTTCAGCGTGGGTTTTCATGTGCTTATTTAGATAACGTCGATTATTACAAGTGTATTCACACATCAAACATTTGTATGGTTTATCCTCGCTGGGGTTTTCTAAGTGTTTATCCAGATTATCCTGTCCTGTAAACATGGACTCACACTCCGAATTTTCCAGTTCTTCTTCTTTCGCTTGACTACTCATGTATTTGTTCGGGTTATCTTGTCCTGTAAACTCTGAACACTCCAGGAGGTCTTCTTTCGAGTGACTCATCATGTGTTTGGTCATGTTATCTTGTCCTGTACACATGAACTCGCACTCTGAACACTCCAGGAGTTCTTCTTTGGCGTGACTTCCCATGTGTTCGATCATATCATGATGTCGTGTATAGCTGTCGTCACAAACAGAACACTTGTACGGTTTCTCATTGATGCAAGTTTCCATGTTCAATAAGTCATTGCTACACGACATCGGTCTAGTGAAAATCGGTCTCTGTCATTAGGTAAATAACATAAGGCAATATTCACACGTTGGGTACATGAACGGCTTCTCGCTTACGTTAATTTAGTCTACAATTTCCACACTTAGATAGGGTCATTTCAGTATTAAATGTCAGCTTCGTTCACCGACCTGGCGCGGTACTCAGCAGTCACCATGTCACCAACAGTCCTATTTATGGAGGCTCATCGTGACTACAGAATAGACTGGTACGTCATTCATGTAACCTGTTAAATAAATGGTCAGAGTTAGCCTCATTTATAACATACTAGTCCCAGCTATAACAAAATTAAATCCTTTCTACTCTATTTCGATATGGTCTAACCGGCTTGAATTGAAGCGAGCATCGACCAACCCAGATATATCTTCATAGTTTCTTGATAGGAACATCAAGGCAGGGACTTTTTGGTTGGTTCAGTCGAAACAGACTCCTAGCTGGAGGAATATGACGATGATGCGGTCTAGCTAGTGTGGCGTCGTAATGCGAGCTAGATATATGGACTGGTCCTTGATATCACCTTGGAGGTAAATGAAGACGGTGATCCTATCCCCCTCCCAGACTAAAAATGGATCAAATGCGGCCGTGATGTCATAAGGCCATACACAATAATATTTTTGTTTCCAGTAACCAACTTTAGAAAATTTGGGTAGGTAGGTAGCCAGGAATTTAATTTTTTTTATTTCTTTTATTATATTTTTAGTGGATTTTTGACCTTTTTTGTTTAGTATTTCACAGAGTACTGCTGAAAAACACGAAATAAAAAAAATTGCCTATCCAAATCTTTTTTTTTTGACTACAAAATATAGGCAAGGCTTTGGTGTAAGACCTCCCATTGAAAAGGTAATATCCCGGACAAAAGACTGACAATACAACTTGCAGCAGATCCTTTGTCAACTATATTTTGTGAGTCTTACACCAAATCGTTGCCAAAATATATGGGTAGGTAGGGTTACTGGAAACAGAAATATTGTTGTGGATGGCCTAATGCTATTAAATATTCATGGAATGTGCACAATGAACACAAACCTTAACTGAAGTAAGATCCAAAAGCGATTGGGGATCAATGATAGGATAAAAACTGATTACGACTGCGGATGTCAAAATCAGGCATTCACCCAACAATTGTGACAATTGTGCCATTAGTATTTACAAATACAGAATCTTAAAATTGGGGGTACGGCTTATAGCGTTGGACTCGTCAGATCTCCGAAGCAATGTTAAGCTCGATCAATACTTGGATGGGTGACCGGGTGCTGTACTGGCTGGACTGATCAGTGTCCAGGGTAATAGGATCTGGGAGCACTCTCGTGTTCTGGCACATGTAGGCACCGTCGTGATATGATTAAAACAAGGTTGAAAACGACGTAAACCCTACTACTCACTCACTCACTCTTAAAGTGGTTAAAAGAGGATACCTTTTGTTAAATTATCTATCAAAGGTAAGATCTTGTGTTGTCACGAAACTATAATAGGAAGATCACAAATGTGTATCACTGTGTTAGTTTTGAAATATCAATTAAATTTTCATACAATTGCATGATAACAGCCTAAATTATACTGAAATTGCAGGAGCAGGAACAGCTATATTTGAGATATTCAAACACTTCTCACTAGCAACAACGGCAACACGACAAATTACTGGCCATGCCTTTCAAAACAAACAGGTCGTTCATGAGCAAATTTCATTGAATATTCAGATTAGATGTTCATCACCCGCTTGGAAAGAAAAAAAAACTAAATAAAAATGAAAATAGGCGGAATTAATGGAACTCGGTATATACATTTCCGGGCGGAACATACATGCGAGCGTCTTTTTTTTTTTTTATTTATTTGTCATATTTTCAAACAGCAGACCTGTCAGTGCCGAAGCGCTGTTCTCCCCAGGTCTGCTGATATATATAACGGTAACAATACATTATAAATTCAATATAAACAGTAAAAAATATATAGTTACATCATATAAATCACATTATAGAAATAAACTGATAAGAGTTTGGAAAATTGTATTAAAATATATACTCAATATACTCAATATAACAGTTGTAAAATATTTACTTAATCGTAAGAATCGCGTTATATAAATAAATCGGTAAAAATTTTTGATAATTATACTAAAATATACTCAAAAATTTTAAACAGTTGTAAGATATGTAGTTACATAGTATAAATCGCATTTTATAAATATACTGACAAGACTTTTGGATAAATATAATAAATATTGAGAGAGAGAGAGATATATATATATGTACAAGCTAAAAATAAATGGGGTAGTTAGGATTTAAAACTTGGCTTTATAAGCCTCTTAAATTCATTAAGATCGCTGGTTTCACGACATTTTGAGGGCAGTTCATTATAAAGTTGTACAGCTCTAAAAGAAAACCTTTTCTTCCCATAGTCAGTTTTGGGCTTGCCGACATGCAGCTTATTTTGACTAGAATGACGTGTGTTATGACTGTGGGAATTTTTTGAAAGGTTGAACATTTCTGATAAATATGAAGGTGCGAGATTATTTACAGCTTTGAACGTTAATAGACACACCTTATTGTTCCACCTTTTGTCGAGTGGCTGCCATTTCAGTTCATTAAAAACGTCAACTGTGGGGGTGTCCATACGAACATCGAGGATAATTTTGGCAGCCCTTTTATGGAGTTTCACCAAAATATTAACATATTTGGCATTGGTACCTGACCATATGGAACTGGCGTAATCAAAATGAGGTAAAATTATGGAATTAAACAACATCTTCCCACAACTAACAGATAAGTATCGTTTAACTCTGCTTAGTGCACCGAGTTTTGAAGAAATTTTCTTTGCAATTTTGTCAATATGAATGTTGTATTTAAGTTGAGGATCAAACCATAGGCCGAGATACTTGAATTTACTGACACATTCTATGGCTTGTCCCATTAAACTTAGCTGGAGTTCCTGGTTATTGATTCTCTGTTTGGTACCAAACAGCATACACTTTGTCTTCAGTACATTAAGTGACAGTTTATTGTTTGTCATCCAATGTGAGACATAGCTCATTTCAGTCTTTAAAACATCTTCTATAGCTGACACCGTTTTGCCTTCTACCATCAGCGCCGTGTCGTCAGCATACAGCACAGACTTTGACAGGTTGGTAACGTCACAAATGTCATTGATATACATAGAGAAGAGCAAAGGCCCTAGAATAGATCCCTGGGGTACACCAAATTTTATCCTAGAACTACTAGATTTACAATTCGATAGAGTTACGACCTGTGTTCGACCTGATAAATAGGATCGAAACCACGATAATTCAGAATCCATTACACCATAACGGCGTCTATTGGATCAGAACAAATATGGATAGGAACATGTTAATCCAAAACAATCAGAGGGGACGAAATATATAGCACATTGCTTGGCGATTAATTCGCTCAAATGTGGTCATATTCGAAGATGACATGTCCCGAATGCTGTTCGGAAAGCCTGTTAATAAAATGTCTGGTCTTCGTCCTGGCGAATTTGTCTTCTGAAATGGCTCAGCTCTATCCACAGGCCCTCAAAACAAGAGTGTTGGAAGTGTCGAAATATGAGGTCTCTATATATAACCCCATGCTTTATATACAATACACCAAGGTCCGAGACGCACTTTGGGTGAAACTAGAAATAAACCGTTTAACGCCAAACAAATTTTGTCGTATTTTGTTTGGAGGTAAACCGTTCATTTCTCGCTTCACCCAAACTGCATTTCAGACCTTGGTGTATTTTGATATAAAGCATGGGGTTATATACCCCATATTTTGACACTTCACCGTAATACCACCGTCCACATCCCCCAAAACTCTTGTTTTGAGGGCCTGTGTCTCTATCAGACGAGACTGACATCACTAGGGATGATGGGTAAATGATTGTCATATTGTTTATAAATATAGCTGATATTTGACTGGTATTATCCTAAATTTCCAACTGCGGTACCGGTATAATAAATGTATGACAGGCGCCTATAAATGTGTAAGAATTTCAGACGCTTAGTGTTGTTGTTAATACAGCTTATCTTGCAAAATGGTGAAAAGCATGAATTCCTGGACTTACAACGTTACATACTGAGAGTGCAAGCATAAAACACAACAAAAACATGAAAACCTTACCGTTAAGCTGTGTCACTTTCGGTCAATCTGAATTATACACGATAGACAAGAGCTCCTGCGAAATACAGAAACAGAATGGTTACCGATACCATACATATACATAGTGACAAAAACACGTAATTTTCAACTACACAGTTGACAATGAATTGAACAAAAAACAAAACAAAAAAACAAAAAACAAGCATGTATATTTAAGTACCAGTAAACAGAGATAAAATTGGAAAACTGTTTAAACTGCACTGGCAACAGTGTGATTAAAAAATAATCGCCTTTGCAGGCATCAATTTAAGGTGGTAACCTGTTTTCAGGTTGCCTGAAGGTTGCCATATGAAAAATAGTGGTAACCTATTTTCAGGTCCCCATAATTTTGACTAATAATATGACATTAGGTTAATAATTATGCAATAGGTTCCCACAGGTTACCAGTGTAGAATTCATGGTAACCTGTCGAGAGGTCACCATCAGCACTCCTTAAATTGAGGCCTGCTTTGTTAATAGGCCTATCTGTATGGTAACCTTTCCTTTTTTCTCTGTAATTTGCAGGAGCTTATTTCATAATGGAATATAATACATTGAGTTTCACTGCTCTTTTTTTCACGAACGACTAACGACAAGGACAAACAGAACATCACATATACGTGTAGTTACAACTTACATATGGGTGTTTATATGCTAAGGTGTAACAAATATGGGACACTGAAGCTCAAAATATAAAATAGACTACAGCTCTTCTTCTTTACATTATTTGATGGTGATATCTCTCAGCTATATTAAAATTATAGTGTTAACATAGTCTTCAAGTGTGTTAGTATTCTCAGACCTGTTTTAGTACAGTATCACTGAAAATGTTGGACAAACACAGGACGGAAAATGGGGGGTAAAACTATACATAATAAGGGAATAGAAAATGGATTTCTACTGCAAGGGGACTTTTAGGACAGTATTTTACATATATGAACACTTTCAGTGTTTGATTTGAAAAATTTAACGTATCTGTGAAGAAATTAGTACAAAGCATGACAAAGTGTCGGACAAACAAAGACGGAAAAGCTGATGGAAATGTATCTTTTTTTAAATTAATAGGCACTTAATTGAAATAAACTCTGTTGAAAATTATAAAGTTATGTGAAGAATACAAGGTTCTTTAACTTGATATGAAAATAAAAGTTATTTACTATTTTTAAAAAATATGCCTTTATGCCCCAAAATAGTTGGACAAACTAAGACGGACAATGTTAAACAAATGGGGAGGAAAACCTGTCCGTCTTTGTTTGTCCGACATTTGAAAATACTACAATTATGGATACCACAAACCAAACAGTGCTTAGGTACAGAGAAGAAATGACTGTGTATCACTATAAGTGTGTATTTTGATGGTCTGCTCTGAATATGCACTCAGAATATGCTGAAAATTTACTTATGTGTCGGACAAACGAGGACAGATTATGTCGGACGAACACTGGCAGGCAATGAAGACGGACAATGCATTTTGGTAGTGTACAGCTAAAGTACATGGGATGGAAGCATAAAATTTGGGGCATGTGTCACCCATCACACAAGCAAGGGGAATCACAAACCCCATGAAATATTACTGCAAATAAAGTTAATTAACATAATCAGTATGTCGGACGTAACATAAGACGGAAAATCTGAAGATTTTTGATAAATCTAATTTTTTTTAAATATCTGTTTGCTTTTGTCAGGAACTTTACATTCAGGAAAAGACAGAAGGGGCATAACTTTCATTTTAATAAGGTTGGCATCATTAACTATGTAGTTGTGAGTACTTAGAGATCTCTACCATGAGGGCTTATTGGAGGACGGAAAGTGTTACGCCCAACCGTGGTGGTTAGGACCTTAAAATTCTTTTGTTAAATCACACTTTTGCCACTTTAATTGTGCATCAATTTCTACCTTTAGATCCATTCCACCTAGTGACTACAAAAAAAGTCATCTTCTATGTATATTATTACATATAAAAGCATCTTTTGGGTGTCACCATGGTGTATGTCACAATCTTGGTGCAAATATTGGCCTCAAATCAAGCTTAATTAAGTTAATTAAAAACAAATAATTTGAAGTTGAACCCGTTATTATCTTTTCTATCTCCACAACACTCAGACAAAATAGTGGCATTTCCAGAAGTTAAAATTTCTTCATATGTAACTGTAATAAGTGACTTCAACATGAAGTGCCTGTTTGTTACACCTTAGCATATTAGTACCCATATCTATAAAACAACAATACAAAAATTAACAGATACCTCGAACAGCTCCTTTCCAGCCCACACACACTCATACAGTTGACCGAAAATGACACAGCCCAATGCAAGAGTCAACCTCAGCGTCTAGTGGGGACGTACGGTCAACCCATTCGGCAAAATATTTAAATGTGCAGAATCCCCACCTAAACCCCCAACCCAGAACATAAAGGTACCTCCGGTAGGTAACAAAAAATTAGATCTGAATGAATTCTAACATTACATAAACCCCACCCGAACTCTATGTAGCAAAAATATATATAAACTGAAATGCGAGACCAATATTTTCAGGCATACCGGTATCAATTTCAGAATTTTTCAAAATGCACTCAACAACAACAACAATATTAACAACAACAACAACAACAAAAACTCTGGGCTTACGTTAGGTATCATATACTATAGTTAGAGATTGTAAAGTTCTTTACCTAATGAGTGCAACTATTAAACAATATATTTTTTTATGAAAAGCTGCTCTGGACGTCGCAGTATATCACCGGTCATCAAATCCAATGTCGCGAAATGACGAAAAACTGCTGCTTCCTCCTTTCTCAGATAGTGTTGCCGCGAGTCAAGGGAAGCAACTCCATGCTGTTCACCAAACGGTGCGAACCGTGCACATGCAGACGGAAATGACGATGCAGCATTATTTCATCGACAACAGGAAATTAAATATTGGAAAAGTGGAAAACTCTCGACAAATCTCGTGGATACATTGTACGGTATATGAGCTGAAAGCAGTATGTCTAATATCCGTATTCCAACAGAATTTCCCCGACTGTTTTTATATGTAATAATGTATTTGACGCGCGTATTTGTTAATCAGAATGGTTTTCAGGAGTTATGCACTGTCGGTTAGTCAAGTAACATGACTGATTTTATTATCAGTCATGCCGTACGATTCAAGGCGAAAATAAAACGTCGGATAATAGACCAGAAATTCACATCCACACATCCCCAAGTTCCAATGTCATAATTAATGTATGGCCTCTCCGGGTTCGCGATACACCACAAATAGCAGCCAGAAACACTTATTTGCATTCCAAATACAGCCGAGAAAATTGCAGTCAAGAAATGTAAACATCTCCACCATATTGGTGCAACGGCTTTTCCACCCTCCTATTTAATGGTCCGGAATTACCTCTCAAATTTTGCATTATTAGATCAAAATACATACAACTTTATATTTCCAGCAACACCTGTCTTGAATTCCCCATTACAAAGCAGGGCCTACCAAAAATGAATAGAACAGAATTTCAACAAAATAGTTTTTGGGGAAACTCGTCCTTTAATGTTAAGTGAATATTATTTTTGGAAAAGCTCTTATATCAAGATGGTGGAGATGTTTAACATTTCTTGACTCAGATTTTCTTGGCTGTATTTGGAATGCAAGTACGGTAAGTGTTTCTGGCTGCTATTTTTTTGGTGTATCGATCACGAACCCGGATGGACCATGCAGTGTGACAGTGGGACTCAGGGATGTATGGATGCGAATTTCTGGTCTGTTTTCTGACGTTTTATTCTCGTCAGTGAATCGCCTTGGATCGTAATATCGGGGCGCCACCTGTCTTGTGACAACTTTCGGTTCCGGTCACGTAACAGTAAACATGGAAAAACCCGGATGTAAGATGAGGACCCGGATGTAAAACCACCGTACCCGGATGGAAGAAGGAGGAACGACGGGAAAACCCCACTGGGAAACTGCGGGCTTATAAAAGTGGCGGTAGGTGGGAATGTTCAGCATTTTCTGATACGCAGCCGACATGTTCTCTTGTACGACCTGCCTGAAGCCATTTACTCGCCCAGAGGATTTGCGACGACACGAGTTCTCCATCCACAACGACGCACGGTATACTTGTATAACCTGCGCATGGTCATTTAATCGGGAAGATGCTTTATGGCCCCACGAATGCTCAGTCCACGAGGGCGCGACGGAACAATGTAATGAATGTGGTCAACTCTTCAATCGACCCAGTCAGTTAAGACGGCATCAGCGTTTGATTCATTGTCCGTCACCGCGGCATGATTGACAAATTTCCACTAAAGAGGCACCCAGGAGGGTCAGACCCAGTGAAGATGAGCCAGGGGTGACGAACGCCACTGGTGATGCGATCACGGAGAGCCCGCCTATACCCAGCCATGAGGCTACCAAGCACGACGGAACCGCCCGAGATAGCTGTACGATATGTACACTGTGGGTTCAGCGCCCGGATCATTTACAGCGCCATGGACGTTCAATTAATGGGTCACCCAAGCGTTCATGCGAGGAATGTGATCGGCTTTTCAAACTGGCCAGTCAGTTGCTGCGACACCAACGCACACGACACCCTGTTCCGCAGCCACATTTGCAGGTAGAGGAACCCGTAGGCACCAGTATCGAAACAGCGGGAACTCCCACCCATCGCACGAGGGCCGATGATGATGCCGCCCTAATTCAACAGTCAAATTCCGACGACAAGACCCTGGGCCAGATTTTGTACGACGTAGAGGGTAAAGTACACTTCGCGGACGAACCCATAAATGTTCCTAGCGATCTGTTACACGAATACCATCCAGTGAGTAACATCTATCAGCGCCATTGGCCCTTGATACGGCACTGTTTCCACCGTCATCGCCCTATTCAATATATCTACAATTTCCGACTGACCGACCTCGACCTTCTACGCAGCTACGTGGAAGCCATCTTCAATGACCAAGCCACGGCCTTCAAATTAAATGTCGCTTTTGGCTATATGCTGGAGCATACGGAGACAGGGAATCCTCGGTATGTCTATTGCAGTGCCAACATCAGGGTATTTGACCAGCCGTTCACCATCACCAATCGTGCGTCACTGGAGACGATGCTAGAGCAGCTGCAGACCGTGGATCCCTCAGAATGGGCCTGGAAACAACGCCCCAACGAAAATTGGCAGGTGGATAGAGTGACCAATGTCACGTTTTTTTGTGGCTGAAATAATTAACCACCCCATCGAATGAACGCATTCACCAATGCACTGACGGATACCGTAATATGGCGCATATTCTCTATATGTTCACATGCTGATCGTTGAAGTTTGCTCTGTAAAAACATGTACTTAATATTACGGTGCTTAGAATAAAAAAAAGGTGTTTGATATTTTAATTTTTATTCTGTGGATAAATAGGAAGGCAGACATAGACACCAAATGCCAAAAGCATTGGACAAGAACAGCCAACAATGCGTCTGATACGCGGACAAGAGCATACGAGAGTTGTAAACATACCCATAGTGGCTCCCCTAGCTTGGGTGTGTTGTGATGAAGGGGATAATAAAATGTGTAATACGCAATGCTCCTGTTGTTGTTGTTGATGTCCTTGGTTGTGTTTATATTGAATGTGTCGGAACATATCGTCACGATGAGAGAAACTTTTCTGAGATAATGTACACAAACTCGACATGGTACCCGGGCAGACTCTCTCACACACACACACACACACACACTCAAACACACACACACACATCCTCCTCCTCCTCCTTCTCTTCCTCCTCACATACGCTAAGGTAACTCTACGAGGTAGCCTTATGGAAAAAGGCTCTCATCTCCCCAAACGCTTTTCATTTCACTTCTGAAACTCCCCGTTCTCTACTACTTCCGAGTGATCTATAAATAGAACAGGGGTTTTGCCCAGAAAGAAAAACTGGTAAGCTAGGGCGTTAGGATAAGGCGTTAAGATAAGGCCTACCAGATCGATATGTAAGGGGAGATAACTCTTGTTGGGCCGTACCGTGACCGCAAGTGACCTTTGACACGGATATGACGTCAACTCGACCTACTAACCTAGTTACAAAGGTCGTTTCGACCTACTACCCTGATTATACCCCTCCCCCCTTTTACATTCTACTAACCTACGCTTGTTGTTTTTTTAAGCAGAAACATACGTCTTCCTCAACCTCCCAGCTTGCTTTGAGTGGGCATTTTATTTATGGGAAAGTGCTATAAACTTTTGGAAACAAAGCTGCGCATCTGAAAATATTAAGATCACATAGCATTTCTACTGGATGTAGATGATGACAAGACCCGGCAGCCGGATAGGCTGAGGGATAGAAATGCCATGTGAATAAATGAAAAGGGGTCAAGTTGTTTGAAAGTAGTATAGAAAGGAGCATTACGCTGATCTTAATTTAGATTTTGGTAAGAGTAATCCTCACCGTTATAAGATGGATAGACACTAAATTTGATGCCCCAAGAAATTACGGCTGATGGTCACATGCCAGTGTGCAGAGGCGATTTTCATTGTCGCAGTAGCCCAGTGAGAAATCCGGATTTATGTAGCAATGGGCAGATTGCTGGACATCTACAGCACCCAACAAATGTGAAACAATTGTGAAGTATCAATCATTTAAAAACTGTCACATTATAGGAGAGACGCAAAACATACAAAAGGCACACCTATAAAATACATGCTCTACACTGTAATTTTTTACTGTAAAGGCGCAGTAAGTTACCGCTTTCTTTCACAGTAACTTACTGCAAAACATAATTACAGTATAATACTGCAATACAAGCAGTAGTTTACTGTATTACATTGTATACAGTAAGTTACTGCATAATTATGCCCCCCCCCTCTAACTAGAGGGGGGGGCATATAGCGATCGCTTTGTCCGTCCGTCTGTCCGTCTGTCTGTCTGTCCGTCCGAATTTCTTGTCCGAGCAATATCTCGGTTAATATTTGATGGACAGGATTGAAACTTGCATGGAATGTGGCTAGTGCCTCGTAGATGTGCAGCGTTGAGTTTTTTCCGAGTTCCGGTATAATTTTCAAGAGTTATGGCCCTTTTTCTGAAATCTCTGTGAATGGGACTTGTCCGGGCTGGATCTTGGTTAATATTGTATGGACAAGTATGAAATTTGCATGATATGTGGTCAGTGCCCCACAGTTGTGCAGCGTAAAGTTTCTTCACGTTTTGCTTATATTTTCAAGAGTTATGGCCCTTTGTTCCTGAATTCTTCGTGAATTGGGACTTGTCCGGGCTGGATCTCGGTTAATATTGTATGGACAATTATGAAATTTGCAGGATATGTTGTCAGTGCCCTGTAGTTGTGCAGCGTGAAGTTTCTCCGCGTTTCGCATATATTTTCAAGAGTTATGGCCCTTTTTTCTTCAAATTTGTGTGAATTGGGACTTGTCCGGGCTCGATCTCGGTTAATATTGTATGGACAATTATGAAATTTGCAGGATATGTGGTCAGTGCCCTGTAGTTGTGCAGCGTGAAGTTTCTCCACATTTCGCGTATATTTTCAACAGTTATGGCCCTTTTTTCTTCAAATCTTTGAGACTTGTAGGGCTGGATCTCGGTTAATATTGTATGGACAAGTATGAAATTTGCATGATATGTGGTCAGTGACCCATTGGTGTGCAGCGTGAAGTTTCTCTGCTTTCGGTTATATTTTCAAGAGTTATGGCCCTTTGTTTATCAAACCTAAAGTGAATGGGATATATTCATTTGTCCAGGCTGGATCTCAGTCCATAACCGATTTGGACCAGAAAAATGGCTATATTATATGTTATCCTACATTCCAAAGCAGACAACATAGGTCCTGAAGTTAAAGTATGAAGTTGCCCCAAAAAGAGTGAATTGGGTGCAAAATTCAAAGTTCACTGATCGCTTCATAATTTCACCACAATATACTCCCAAGGAATGTAGGTCTCATAACCAGGTCACATTTTCGGATTTGGCGAAAGCCCTGGCGACCATCTTGCATCGAAACATCGTATTATCACTTGTTGGCTGATACTTGGAATATGTATTATGTGAGGCATGGCAAAAAAAGTGACAGAAACAGAATTTTTATAATTATCCAAATTAGGCCTCCACCAACCAATAAACAACAGAACAATGGCGGGGCAGTGTCGGATTGAAGCGGAAGGGGGGGGCATACAATTGAGCAATCTCTGATTGCTTCCTTCCTGTGTTGTTTTTCAAAATACAGTGTTTATTAGCATGAATATAAAATACAGTACGCTTAATATATTTACTGTAAAATTGACATAACTTATTGCTTTATTTAATCTAATTTACAGCATACAGAACAATACTTTATACGAAGAAAATTAAAGTAATTCGCCGTACTGTTTCATATAGAGCAAGTTCATGAATCGTTAATAGAAATACATTCTGTATTGCTTTGATTGTGAAGTATAAGTACAGAGTATACTACTGCAAATTGATTGTTCATCAATTCATTCTTCTTTGTTTGTTTCTGGGGTAAGAATGCATGATCAACTTTAAGGATCAATAACAACATGCGTCGATGTTAACTGTTACGCATTCAAAATATCTATTATAGTATACGAATTATATTGATCGCCCCGTTGTTTTACAGGACGTTTGTAAAATTCAATGTTACGGAACTCCGTAATTTTAAATCCAAAAACATCACATCACATTCCTGGTAGACCTACCCTCCCAGTGTTTCAATGATTTATTTTCTCATCATTCCCTACTTGGTTATGCAAATAGGCTCAAAATGACCCCAATATGATAAGTTACAAAGTCGCAAAGTTTGGGTTCTCTTTAGTATTCTTCATTTCGGAGCACGAGAGAATCCCCACCCTCACAGAGTTCCCGATTTCAATTTCCTGGTTTAAATGAGCATTTTAATTTTATTTGAGCAACACTAATTATTCTCTATTATACTTATAGGTTTTTGAGAGAAATAAATATCGAAAAACTACAAAATTTGTAAATCGGTCGGGATAATAGACGGGAATATGGCTTCCGGGAAGATAAAGCCACTTTGACATCATGGCGGCCATTAGTTTAAAGTAAACTGTACAAGGGTTAATAATGCAACGATAATATCTTTAACAATATAATACGAGTGGGCGAACATATATCAAAATCATCATATCATATACATTAATTTAATAAAGTGCCACTTTGGTTCAAAGGGGCTTAACGCTTATCGGAGTTTAAGAAGTGCTTTTTTCCTGGCTGTTTTTCTTGTATGATTATGTAACCTGATAATGGTGCCCATTTAAATGAGTTAAACTGACGTAAATATCTCGTTGATGTATCTAAAATCATGTATGTGGGTGTTGTGCTTATGATATAATATATGAGATAGTCGAACACTAGTATATGTATATACAGTGGTAATACATTCCGTGTTCAATAGAGCTTTAGTTTATCTGCTTGACAAACAGATAGTAACTTGTCATATTGTCAGGAAAACCACGATAACAACGGAATATCCGTCCGTTCTGTTACTTCGTGGTTTTCTTTTTTTCAGAATTATCCGTTTCAAATCATATAACAAATTTACAGTAACAATATATTATTGCATTTTTACAGTAAGTTACTGGCAGCAAAGGTGCCAGTAAGTTACTGTAATAATTACAGTAACATTCTACTGTAAATTTTACAGTAAGTTACTGGCAACTTTGCTGCCAGTAACTTACTGTAAAATTTACAATAAATTGTTTACAGTGGTATACTGTATAGAAGATTTAATGCATCTGCCTTCAGTGATATGGAGAGAATGAAAATGGGACAGACAGAAGTACACACGCATGGGCGCACGCAGGCACTAGCACCAAATCCTATTAGATGAGAAGGCCATACCAATGAAGCTTCAATTCAATGTCATTGAAATTTCGTCCAGTAGTTCTCCACATATCTTGCAAACAATACCTGTACATACATGTGAAAGAAGACGGTTACCGACCACGGACGAACACACACACACACGCGCACACACACCAAAACCTAATCAGATGAGTAGGCCGTCACGATGAAGCTTTCATCCAGGTTTGGTGAAATTTTATCCAGTAGTTTTCCAGATATCTTGCAGCCCAGTTCTGTATATACATGTGAAGTAGAATGAGAGACGGTGGACACCGCACATGGACAAATACTACATGCCTCTCCCCAACATAGTTAGGGGAGACAGTGTATGAGGAACCTTACGTCTTATCTCAAGAGTTATTTTAGTAAGTTGAACATAATAGTTGAGTCCAATTTTCGCAACCTTGCATTCAATTCCAGACAACGGATTGAAGGGCGGGGCGGGATTGTTGGTCCCATTTTGTGTTGGTTGTATCACACATACACATGCGCACGATGACCCCCCACCCAACATAAAAAAAATACTAGTTGATTTATAGAGGTTTTGCCAGTATATCTTGCATGTGTGGAACGTTGGCAAGTCATTATTATCAAACATTATTTGATATATTCGTTTTATTAACACAGGTGATGTTGTGAATTAAAATGTGCTCTTATAATCAAGCTTCTAATTGTAAATAATGTGCACGACTTTTCCATTTTGAGCCATTTCTTTTAACAACAACAACGGTGGGGTGTGGTTGTGAGGTCATGGAAAGAATAAGGGCCTCAATTTGCCGTAAGATGCGACTAACTGGAGACCCTGTGTGATTACTGGGTTTAAAAAAGAATAGATCTTCATCCTTGGGGTCTCAGGTGTGGAAAGAAATAGGACCCAAATGTCGTGATATGACTGACATATTGTTGAAAGCTACGTTAAATCAGATACACTCATTCCTTTTTCCTTGGCTTAGAAAGCTGTATATGATGTATTTGGCCTTTTTACATCTCGTTTTACATACCGGTTACGCGAGTCCGTGCAGCATTACCAT